>PITA01008023.1:0-87402 GCA_004023965.1 Spilogale gracilis | reverse complement strand
TATGGCCCTTCTTTTCACTACTTCCGTATCTTTGGGGTAAATGCCCAGTAGTGCAATTGCAGGGTCATAGGGTAGCTCTATCTTTAATTTTTTAAGGAATCTCCACACTGTTTTCCAAAGCGGCTGTACCAGTTTACATTCCCACCAACAGTGTAAGAGGGTTCTCCTTTCTCCGCAGCCTCTCCAACACTTGTTGTTTTCTGTCTTGTTAATTTTGGCCATTCTGACTGGTGTAAGGTGGTATCTTAGAGTGGTTTTGATTTGAATTTCCCTGATAGCTAGTGACGCTGAACTTTTTTTTTTTTTTTTTTTTAAAGATTTTATTTACTGGAGAGAGAGAGAGAGAGAGAGAGAGAGAGAGAGAGAGAGCGCACATGCAGATGGAAAGGGAGAAGCAGACTCCCCATGGAGCACAGAGCCTGACATGGGGCTCAATCCCAGGACCCCGAGATCATGACCAGAGCCAAAGTCAGACATTTAACCGACTGAGCCACCCAGGCCCCCTGAGAATACCATTTCCTAAAGGTGAGATCACATGATGAAGAAAACAACTGTCCAGATGCAGTTAACATTTTTCCTACATCTGTGTTTCTTGGAAAGTATTTGAAGAGAAAATAGCTTTGACATAAACCTTTCGTGGAGCCCTGCTGGGAGTCTCCAAGGAAGAGGCCGACTTCCGTAGTGTGGCATTCCGAGTCCGCGGTGTTGAGCGTGGGCCCACCCTCTGGCCCCGCAGCCGCGCGTACCAGTGGTGGCCGCTTGTCGCCGAGCACACCTGCGGCGCCCGGACAGGGCTGGAGGGGGCACGGGGAGATGGGTGACATGGCAGTATCGCCGGTGAGGTGGGTTTTTGTTAAAGTTCTTCTTTAAGTTCCATTCACATGCAGTGTAATGCTGTTGCCAGGCGGTCGGCGTAGTGGTGGAACTCTTCCATACCCCGCCCGGTGCTCCCGGGACAGGTGCCCCCCTTCATCCCCACCACCTCCCCGTGGTAACCAGCGTGTGTTCTCCACAGTGAAGAGGCTGCTTCTTGATTCATCTCTTTTTTCCTTTGTTTTCTTAGATTCCACACAGGCGTGAAATCGCATAGTATTTGTCTATCTCTGTGTGACTTATTTCTCTGAGCAGAATGCACTCTAACTCCAGCCATGTCATTGCAAATGGCAAGATTTCATTCTATTTTATCTTATTTTATTTTATTTATTTTATTATTGAGAGAGAGAGCGAGAGTGAGTGAGGGAGAGCATGAGAGGGGAGAAGATCAGAGGGAGAAGCAGAGCCCCCGCGGAGCTGGGAGCCCGATGCGGGACTTGATCCCAGAACTCCAGGATCATGACCTGAGCTGAAGGCAGTGGCTTAACCAACTGAGCCACCCAGCCGCCCCTCATTCTTTTTTTTTTTTTTAATAGCCAAAATATATTCCATTGAGTGTGTGTGTGTGTGTGTGTGTGTGTGTGTGTGTTCTTCGTCCAGTTATCAGACAATGGGCTGTTTTCTTGATTTGGCTATTGTAAACAATGCTGCTGTAAACATCGGGGTGCATGTATCCCTTTGACCGAGTATTTTTGTATTCTTTGAGTAAATACCCTGTAGTGCGATTGCTGGATCATAGGGTAGCGCTATTTTTAATTTTTTGAGGACCCTCCACACTGTTTTCCACAGCATGTGCCCCAGTTTGCATTCCCACCAGCAGCACAAGAGGCTCCCCTTCTCCCCATGCTCACCAGCAGCTTTAGTCTCTTGTGCGGTTGACTCCAGCCATCCAGACAGGTGCGAGGTGCTTTCTCACTGTCGTCTGATCTGCATTCCCCTGATGATGAGCGATGTTGAGCATCTTTCCCTGATCTGCTGGCCATCTGTGGGTCTTCTTCGGAGACATGTTTTGTTCGTGTCTTCTGCCCATTTTTTAATTGGATTCTTCATTTTGGGGGTATTGAGTTAGATAAGTTCTTTATAGATTTTGGATACTAACCCTTTATTGGATATGCTGTGTACAAGTATCTTCTCCCATTCAGTGGGTTGCCTTTTAGTTTTGTTGACTGTTTCCTTTGCTATGCAGAAGATTTTTATTTTGATGTAGTCCCAACAGTTTATTTGTATTTCCCTTGCCTCAGGAGACAGATCTAGAAAAATATTTCTATGGATGACGTCAAAGATTACTGCCTGTGCTCTCTTCTAGGACTCTTATGGGTTCAGGTCTCACATTTAGGTCTTTAATCCATTTTCAGTTTATTTTTGTGTGTGGTAGAAGAGAATGATGGTCGCTTTCATTCTTTTTGCATGTTGTTGTCCAATTTTCCCAAACCATTTGCTGAAGAGACTGTCTTTTTCCCATTGGACATTCTTTCCTGCTTTGTCGAAGATTAGTTGACCATAGAGTTGAGGGTCCATTTCTGGGCTCTCTATCTGTTGCATTGATCTGTGTGTCTGTTTTTATGCCATTGCCGAACTGTCCTGATGATCACAGCTTTGTAATAGAGCTTGAAGTCAGGAATCATGAAAGCCTTCAGCTTTGCTTTGCTTTTCCAAGAATGCTTTGGCTCTTCAGACTTTTTTGTGGTTCCATATAAATTTTGGGATCGTTTGTTCTAGTTCTGTGAAAAATGCTGGTGGTATTTGCCTTACATGTATAGGCTGCTTTGGATAATATGACATTTTAACAGTATTTGTTCTTCTAATCCATGAGCATGGAATGTCCTTCCCTTTCTTTGTGATAGCTTCAATTTCTTTCATCAGTGTTTTATAGTTTTCGGAGAGCTGAATTTTTTTAAATAGTTTTTTAACCAGATTTATTTCTGATGTATCAACCATTTTTGTCAGTTTTGTATAAGATATATTTTTAAAATAAATTTTTTTAGTTATAACACATATGCAGAAAAGTGCATACATAAATTATACGTGTACAGCTCGGTGATTTTTCACAAAGTGAATACAATGGTGTAAACCTCCCCAAGATGAAGATAGAGAACATCACTGGTACCCCAGAAGCTTCCCTCATGGCCCCTTCACTTCTCAGCCTGGTGAGTTTTGTTTTATTTTTCTCTCTTGATCCTGCCTTTGGTCTTTCCTCCCATAATCTCTTTTCTTATCCTTCATCAGAAGAGCCCCCCACCCAACCCCGTGCAAGTATTTACCTTCCATATCAGCTTTGCTTTTCTGAAACTCTGCCTCTTCCCCTCCTCACTGTTGGGATCCCTACCCACTGCTGGGGACCACCACCCCTCCTGGAGACCCCCAGCCCTTCCCCAGAGCGCATGGGAGTGGATCTGATGGTCCGTCTGGGCAGCCCTGCAGCCTGTGATCCCCAGGAGGGTCAGCCCCACCCAGGAGGACCCACAGACTGTGTGCGGAGAGCTCCTGAGAAACGGTCAAGCCTTCTGGGGTCTAAGGCAGTGTCATTAAGAAAGCCCATCAGCATTCATCGGGGCCACTTGCCTCATTCCACTCTGATGTAAATGTGACCTGAAAAGGGAGTCCCCAGTCCGTGGAGGGTCTGTGACAGATGTGACTTACATGAGCTCTCTCGGTAATTAGACGTGCTCATCTGGGCCGTTTGGGGGCAGGCAGAAATAACTTTAATAGACTGGGTCCGCCGTGACCCACTTGGCAGCGCTCAGACCTGCTGAGCAGACAGACTTCTGGCTAGGGTCCAGCAGGTGCAGGCTTTCCCCGGAGAATTGCTGACCCCTTGTAACAGGGTACGTGGGGCGTTTCCTGTGTCCCCCGCCCCTCGCCGCCATGGAGGACTAGTGCCTACAACAGACGCTTAGTTCCTCAGGCTTCTCTTTCTAACTTTGTTCTTCTGTTCCATTAATTTACTTCTTTGCTCAATACCTCCTTGTTGCACATGCTGTAACTACAATTAAGTATTTCATTATTGGACAGGGCGGAATCTCATTGCTCTTCGTTTTCAGAATTTTCTTGGCTGTCTTCATAGGATGAGTTTCCCACACGAATAGCCCTATCTGGTTCTCATGATATTCCTGATGATATTGTGACAAATGTAGGTATTAATTTAGGGGTACTCGACATCTTTTTTTGTTTAAAGATTGAACTTATTTATTTGAAAGAAAGAGAGAACAGACACAGAAAGTGAGAGGGAGAAGCAGGCTTCCCGCTGAGCAGGGAGCCTGATGCGGGGCTCAAACCCAGGACCCTGGGATCATAACCTGAGCCGAAGGCAGATGCTTAACAACTGAGCCACCCCAGGTGTGCCTAGAAATTCTACTCTTTAGAAATTCTTATCTTGATGTTTTTAATGCAGATCTTGCACTTTTCTTCAACAGATTTCTAGAAATGGTATTTTTGGGGTTGCTGCTCTCAGTGGGATCTTTAACAATCCATTATATCACCCGTGAACTTGTTTGCTTCTACAGGAAGGCTGTGGATTTCATTTTTTGTTAATTTTGTAACTAGCCATCCTACTGAGTTTTATTCATGTTCAGTTTTTCAGTCGATTTTCCTGGGCATTGGAGGTGTGCTATCATCCTAGCTGCAAACAAGGGGATTGGTATGAAAGAGAGCCACAAGACAGCCACAAGTTAGAGGGACCTTCTGTCCACGATCGCCTTCTTCACCCACTCTGTGTCTTCGGCTTTGGAGATTTGACCCTGTCTGCCGAGGGCCTCCTTAGCCACCAGAGAAGGGCTCGGAGCCCGGGAAGCCAGGGACTGTGACACTCAGTCTGAGGTCCGTGAGGTCCGTGTCCTGGGGGCGCAGGCTGGACGTCTCAGGATGCTGTGACAGCATGTGAGGACGAACAGGTCTTCCGGCCAGCGAAGGGGGAGGGTGTTTAGGCCCACGGCAGGGCAGGTGCGTGGGCATATGGGACTTGGAAGGGCTGACAGGTGAGGAGCAGGACCAGGTGGTCGGGGCTGGCAGAACATTCTAACGCACCTGAGTGTGTCCGAGGGGGGCTAGAGCCAGGGAAGGCCTTTGCAATGGGAGGGCTGTGCCTTACCGCCTACCGAACGTGGGGGGCGAGTGTTTCTCTCGGTGCCTTGTGATCGATGCTTGGAGGGCTTCAAGACGCAAGGTAGAGAAACTAGTTAGGGTCTCCTATGAGACTCTGAAACACTGTTTAAATGGCTGCAAAATAATGTCTGGATGGTTTGTTTTTCATTCAAGTCACACAGAAGAGGGAATAATAAGAATTGTGAGGTTTCACAGACCCGTATCCGAAAAAAACACGGAGCTGAGTGTTGCCGTAGCAAGTGAAGGATGATGATAAATTAAAACATCATTTTTCTTTTTTTTTTTTCCTTGCAAAAATTAGTCCTGCCAGTTCTCGCAGAATTCTCTTACACGGAGCCAGAAACCATTTAGAGCAGGAGTGGCATCTCCGCTGAGTGGGTTCATATCCCAAACATACATATGTTGCACAGAGTGTCTAATTATTCTCGGGGACAATTACTGTCAGGTTCCAAAATGTGTTCAATGAGCAGCAATTGGTGTTTATTCAGCTCTAAAAAGATTATGCGAGGGAACAGTGGGTTATATTGTCTGCCTAAAGAAACATTTTGCCATCCGGAAACATCTGCTTTCTATTTAAAGCCCTGGAGAAGGAATGGGAGTATTTTTGAAATCCACTCCCTAAGCATCGAACACCAAAGAAAGGAGAATAAAATTGGGTATGAAGGTAGTTTCTGTTCTCTGATACACTCTGCAGCTTTTCCCTGCTGGGAGGGAAGCGGCCTCCTGGGTTGGAAAGTTCTGCTTCTCTTGAATTTTTCTATTTATACTGATTTGCACACTTATAAGAAATGACTCCTGTGTCCTAGTTCCAGCATTTTTGCTTTTGCAGGTGAAGCAAGATGGTCTCTCAGAGCTGGGGTCTGCATTTCTGAATTTTGTGGTGAGGTGTCTCTGATTTTGCCCATCACGAGGGAAGGATTTGTGATACATAGTAGACTTTCTATGCAGGTCAAGGTATTAGTTCTCTTTTGCTGGGTAATAAATTGCCATAAACTTAAGAGCTTAAAACAAAACACTTTCTCTGGGTCGAGAGTTTGGGCGTGGCTTAGCTGGGTCCCCTGCTTCTGAGTCTCTTGTGAAATATCATTAGGATGTTGCTGAGGGGTGGGGTTTCCTCTGAGGTCTCAGTCAGGGGGAGATTCGACCCCCAGGTTTCTAGGTGGTTGTTGGAAGAATTTCAGTTCTCCAGGGGATGTTGGCCGAGGGCCTCAGTTTCCCTCTGGCTGCTGGCTGGAGGCCGCTCTCCGTTCCTGCACACGTGGTCTCCCCAGCATGACAGCACACCTCACCAGAGCCATCAAGAGTCATCAAGAGTCAGGAGAATGGGCTAGCAAGGCGGACATTGCCGTCCTGAGTAGCTTCCTTGCACAACAGCATCCCGTCACCTTTGCCGTGTTCTCTTGGTTAAAGCAAATCACACGTCCCTCCACCACCACGCTCCGGGATGGGGGGGTTACATAA
This sequence comes from Spilogale gracilis, assembly GCA_004023965.1. Taxonomy (NCBI): domain Eukaryota; kingdom Metazoa; phylum Chordata; class Mammalia; order Carnivora; family Mephitidae; genus Spilogale; species Spilogale gracilis. Next base: position 80,967 of record PITA01008023.1, on the reverse strand, counting down.
GGGCGTAAGTACCAGGAGGCGGGGATCACTGGGAACCACAGCAAAAGCTGCCTCTTATAGACAGCTCTTCTTTGGGAAAGAGAGTGGAGCGTGATGATTAAGAGGGAGGATGACCATGTCACTTGGAACTGCTTGCATACCGCAGATCTGTCACTTACTGTGTGACCCAAGGCAGGTCCTTGTCCTCTCTGAGCCTCCATTTCCCCACCTGTACACCTCCAGCAAAGGACCCTTGTGATCCTAAAGGAAAGATCGCGTGTAAAATGTGGCAGACGGGAAGCAGTCAGCAAATATGAACTGCTGACTTTGTTTTTATCCTTTCCCCCCATTTCTTTATACCATTAGATTTTTGAATTTTTGAAGAATTAATTAGAACTCCCGACAGGCCTCAGAAGTGGTTATTCATGTGGAAATCTCAGTACTGTGAACAGTTTCCTGGGTACAAAGCTGGGGTCCGACTGGCCCTGGCTGGCCCAGGACGGGGGATGCAGGTCCTTGGTCTCTCGTGGCGCTCGTCCTCAGCAGGGGTGGTGGGACTCCCCATAGCTCCCCTTCCAAGGCCTCTCCCTGTGCCCCCGCTCCTGCAGGAGGAGACCCTGGAGGCAGCCACGGAAGGTGTGGACACCTGGGGCCATGGTGCTCTTCTGACATTCTTGCATTTCTGGCCAGGGTCCCCAGAGCGACCCACGATAACTTTAGTGCGTCTCCAGAGGTGAGCCGACAGATGCTGGAGATGGGGCCTCGTCACGCCTCTGTGTTCAACTAGACCTGAATCGCATCACACGTGACTCTCGGCCTTGGCTCATTCCTGGTCAGGAAGCTCTACCGTCTCTTGCCTCCCTGTCCTTCCCGCCCTATCTCTGGTCCCTTCTCCTGCAGGCTCGGGGACACACAGTGCTTGAAATCAGTGACTGCTTGGCCACACCGGCCTCCTGCCCCCCGTCTCTACCCAGAGCATTTCTGCCTCCCCACATGCCTCCCTTTGCACCCCAAAATCCCGTTCTTGGTTCCACTGTAGTCCCCTTCAGGCTGTGGGAGGAAGATCTGGAATCATTCAAAGTTAGTTGCGTCTTTCCGGAGGAGAGGCGCCGGCTGTAGGCTCACTTCCATCTTTTTTCTAGATCATCTGATGGTGTCTCATGTGGGTGTCTCCCCAGCTTCTCTGAGGGTCAGAATCACCTGAAGCTCTTGTTTAAAACAGAGCTCCCAGGCCCGTCCCTGGAGAACCAAGTTCCTGGGGCCCTGGGGGCAGTAGTTTGGGGCCCAGAAACTTGCATTTTTATGAAGTGCCTCCAGCTAATTTCTAGGAGGGGTTTAGGAAACACTTGTCTGAGGGCGCTAAACCCCAGACGCACTCCCTCTTGCTCAGTGTGGAGGACGTGAGAGCAGATGTGAAAGCCAGGCCCCTTCTCCAGCTGGGGCTCCTGCCTGACGCATGTGTCCCTCCCCGGCTTGTTAGTGCTTGATGAGAGGAAGTCAGAGACTTTAGCACAATGCAGGTTTTTTAAATTGCGGTCTAATTGGCATATAACATCATGTTAGTTTCAGGAGCACAGCATGATTTGATATTTGTATACATTGCAGAATTCCTCTAAAAATCTTTTCTGTAGTTATTGTCCTTTCAATCAGTGCGTCCCCTCACATCTGCAGGAGAATTCCATGTGAGCAGGTGTTTTCCTTTCTGGTGCTGTGCTTAGATGATTAGCAAACTGCAGTGCCTGGGTGGTGGTAACACAGCTGAGGGACCCAGGTGCCAGACTTCCCCACGGGGACCTGAGGAGGAGCGCTGGCCGTCACGGGCACACACGCTCCTCGCCTGGTGGCGACAAGTGCCGGAAATCACAGTGAGAATGTTCTTTTTGTTTCTACGTCCTGTCACCCTGCGGCTGGGAGGCTGTCAGTTCAGGCTCAGGCGGGTGGGTAAACCTGATCGCGGTTGAGAGAAGACAGAGGTCCTAGTAATCCACATCACCAGAGACACTCGTCCTGCTCTGGGATCTAGAAGGGAAGTTTTGGGGGCAAGGAAGGTACCGATGGGTTCCTCTGGAAAGCTGGCCTCTTGAACTCACTGCACAGAGTCGGCACGAGTAGCTTGCCCGTGGCTTTCGTTCTCCTGGCAGCGCAGGCATGAAAATATGTCGGCATGTGTGCAGCCACAATTGATGGTTGATGCTGATATCCACGGCGGTAGACAGTGCTCTTTGCATGAGACTCAAAGAGTAAATTGCTTTTCTAGGAAGAAGTTTCTGTCCTAAAACAGCTTTCTTTTCAGTGATGAGCCTTCTCTAGGCAGAATGGATTTGAAGACTGCTTTGCCTAAAACCACTCCATCTAGAGACCAGAACACTTAAACTTCACTTTCTCCCTATGATTTTTCTTTTTTGTATCCCCTTGGGTGTCCTATTTTTTTATGTCACCCCTTTTGACACTGTAAGGGTTTTAAAACTTAATTTGTTCTGAGTTACCTTTTGGTTTTGTTGGAAACATGAAACTGGAAGTCTCCATCCGTTATGAGTGAACGTGTCATGGGTAAAATGCTGCGAATTTGAGAAGTACTTACTAGAAATATAACACAAAGTTGTAGATGGATTGCAAAATCCTAAAACTGTGATCGGATCATCCAAAAGAAATGTATCGCAAAATCCCGAGAATGCCAGCGGGATGTCAGAACAGGACCGGGGTCCTGGACAGGAAGCGAGGCCACGGGACCAGGGGCAGCATCTAGAGCAAGTCGGTCCACTTGCCTGCAGCCCGCGTGGGGTGGGTTTCTGTAGCTCCCCTGCCAGCCTCTCCCTTCCCCCTTGTCTTGTTTTCATTGTCCTCATGTATATGTATCTCTCCCAAGAGATACAGATGAGAGCTTTGGGGACCACAGGGGTTGGGGTGAGAAGTCCTAAGTCCCCGCTCCGCCCACTCACGTGCCCTTCTCTCCTCCCGCAGAGAACAGCCCATCTTCACCACGCGAGCGCACGTCTTCCAGATCGACCCCAGCACCAAGAAGAACTGGGTGCCCGCGAGCAAGCAGGCGGTCACCGTTTCCTACTTCTACGATGTCACCAGGAATAGTTACCGCATCATCAGTGTGGATGGAGCTAAGGTAACACCCCGGGGGCCGATGTGACCATTTCCCGTCTCATCAGGGGCGCCTGGGGGCTCAGTCCATGAAGCATCTGCCTTTGTGGTTTCTGCTCAGGTTGTGATCTCACAGTCCTGGGATCGAGCTCTGCATCGGGCTCTGTGCTCAGCATGGAGTCTGCTTCAGATTCCCTCTCCCTCCCCCTCCTGCTCCTCCCCCTCCCTCATACACATAAATAAAATCTCTGAAAAACAAATCAGTACGGTATGTTTCAAAGTGGGGGGAAAGGATGCACCCACATCCCGCTGCCTTTATTAGGTGTTGCCATTATAGTCATGACATGGGTCTAATCACACACCTTGTTGTTGTTGTTGTTGTTGTTTTTTCATTTAAAATCAAGGCAAATGGGGAAAAAAAAGGATTTCCGTTACCAGTCTTTGTAACTAGGATTTTAATGCTTGTGTAACAGTTCCACTGAGGGTATATAATGTCCTTAATCTCTTCCCTTATGGGAGCCTCCATCAGTGGCTTCCAGATTTTTCCTGGTCTAGATGATGAGCATCTTTATACAACACATACCCCCACTCATTCATCACATACCCATTGCTTTCTCTCTCTCTCTTTTTTTTTTTTTTAGTTTTTTTTTATTATTATTGTTACTTAAAAAAATTTTTTTCCCAGTGTTTCAAGATTCATTCCCCATTCCCCACACCCAGTGCTCCCCGCTTTAGGTGTCCCCAGTACCCACCACCAGGCTCTCCCATCCCTCCACCCCCCTCCCTCCAAGTCCCTCAGTTTGTTTCTGTGTCCAAAGCCTCTGTTGTTTTGTTTTTCTCCCTAGATTACCCTAGTTCCCATTTCCTTTCCTTCTGCCACTGTCCTCCAGGTTACCCCTGATGCACCACAAGTGAGTGAAACCATGCGATACTTGACTTTCTCTTCTTGGCTTATTTCACTCAGCATAATCTCTTCCAGTCCAGTCCATGTTGCTACAAAAGTTGGATATTCATCCTTTCTGATGGAGGCGTAGTATTCCATTGTATATATGGACCACATCTTCTTTATCCATTCATCTGTTGATGGGCACCTTGGCTCTTTCCACAGTTTGGCGATATTGGCCATTGCTGCGATGAACATTGGTGTACATATGGCCCATCTTTTCACTACGCTTTCTCTTTTTTAAAATTTTTATTAACATATAATGTATCATTTGCTTCATGGGGACAGTCTTACACAACTCACAGCACTCACCATAGCACATACCCTCTCCCATGTCCATAATCCAGCCGCCCCATCCCTCCCACCCTCTCCCCTCCAGCAACCCTCAGTTTGTTTCCTGAGATTAAGAGTCTCTTATGGTTTGTCTCCCTCCTGGTCCCATCTTGTTTCATTTTTTTCCCTCCCTCCCTCCCACCATCTCCCTGTTCTGTCTCTCAAATTCCTCCTATCAGAGAGGTCATATGATAATTGTCTTTCTCTGATTGTCTTATTTCCCTTGGCATAACTCCCTCTAGTTCCATCCACATTGTTGCAAATGGCAAGATTTCATTCTTTTCGACAGCTGCATAGTATTCCACTGTATGTATACACTTCTTTATCCATTCACCTGGTGATGGGCATCGAGGCTCTTTCCATAGTTTGGCTACTGTGGACGTTGCTGCTATAAACATTGGGGTGCACGTGCCCCTTTGGATCCTACATTTGTATCTTTAGGGAAAATACCCTATTTCTTTCTTTTGGATATTTCTTTAGGGTGGATTTCTAGAAGGAATACTGTAGGCCCAGATAGTAACCATTTACTCACGGCATGTGATGGGTGTGACCAGATTGCTTTCTAAGGTCATTCTTCTAGCGTGCATGAGAATACTGGCGTATGACCCTCGTCCCAGCCTGGGTGTTATATCTAGTCTGGTTTTGAGGTTATTATTCCTGGAAATCAAATTTGATTAAAAGATTTTGGAGGACTTCTTGAAATACATTTTTTCCCAGGTATTTGTATTATTCTGCTGTCTTCCTTGATATTTTTGCCACGTCGCTGTGGGGGCAGAGTAAAGAAGGGACGTCCACAGGAGTATCAGCAAGTTAACCAAAAAAAAGTAGATTTGGTGTTTTATAATTTCTTTTCTGTCTTTAGTCGGTATTCATGCCACTGGACAGTTACCTGCTGTCACCCAAATCAGCGTATCTGGGGTGCCCAGCCAGCGCAGGTGGTGGAGTGCGCATGAGTTCAAGCCCCATTTTGGAGCTACTTTACTTAAATAACCAGATAAATAAACAAAATCACTTATTAAAAAAAAAAAGAAAATGCAAGTCAGTGGATTGGAAGCTGTATTGCCCTGTTTGTCCTCTAAACCACCTCCCCATTTTCATTTCCTATCAATTTGGGCTTTAAAAAAAAAAAAATGAAAAAAAAGCACAAACTCAGTCCCTTTTAAGTTGGTCAGTTAGTCTGCTTTTGAAGCACCTCATTTATGCCTGATGATTTGTTTTAAGGCCGTAGCGTGTTCTGAAAGTCTTTTTTTTTATTGAAGTATACTTAGCATGCAGTATTATATTAGTTTCCGGTGCGTGGTGCGGTCAGCGGCTCCGTACCTCACCCAGTGCTCATCACGAGAAGTGTAGTCACCAGCTGTCGCCAACAAGCATTTTTACGATATTATTGACTATGTTCCCTGTGCTCTACTTCTCATCCCCATGACTTATTTATCTTATAACCGGAAGTTTGCACCTCTTAATGGCCCTTACATGTTTCCTCCATCCCTCCCACCTGCCTCCCCTCTGACAACCATCAGGTTCTTCTGTTTTTTGTTTGTTTTACAGATTCCACAAATGAGAGAAACCATACAGTGTTTGCCTTTGTCTGACTTGCTTCATTTAGCATAATACCCTCTCAGTCCGTCCATGTTGTCACAGATGGTGCGATCTCATTCTTTCTGCTGCCTGAGGGCTAATCTGTGGTGCATCTATGCCCCGTGCCCTTTCCCCGTTCATCTGTGGATGAACACTTGGGCTGCTTCCCACACACTGACTACTATAAATGATGCTCCATAAACGGAGGGGTGCATATCTTTTTAAATTAATGTTTTGGTTTTCTTTGGGTAAATACCCAGCAGTGGATGACTGGATTGTAGGGTAATTTTATTTTTAGTTTTTTGAGGAACTTCCATACTGTTTTCCACAAGGGTTGCACCAATTTACATTCCCACCAGTAGTGCACAAGTGTGCCCTTTTCTCGACATCTTTGCCAACACCAGTTATTTCTTGTCTTTTTTTTTTTTTTAAGATTTATTTATTTGAGGGACACCTGGGAGGCTCAGTCATTAAGCACCGTCTGCCTTCCACCTGGGTCATGATCTCAGCATCCTGGGATCGAGCCCCGCATCGGGCTCCCTGTTCAGCAGGAAGCCTGCTTCTCCCTTTCTAGCCCACCCCCCACTTGTGTTCCCTCTCTCACTCTCTGTCTCTGTCATAAATAAATACAATCTTAGAAAAGAAAAATTTATTTATTTGAGAGCGAGAGAGGTCAGAGAGAGCAGTGGGGGAGAATCCCAAGCGGACTCCCCGCTGAGCATAGGGCCGGACACCGGGCTCCATCCCAGACCCTGAGATCCTGACCTGAGCCGAAACCAAGAGTCAGGTGCTTAGCAGACTGAGCCACCAGATGCCCCTCTTGTCTTATTAATACTACCCCTTGTGACAGGTGTGAGGTGCTCTCTCACTGTGGTTTTGATTTGCATTTTGCTGAGGAGGAGAGATGTTGAGTACCTTTCATTTGCTCAGAACTTCCTCAGAACTTCTGACGGGCTCCCCACTCACGCCTAAAGTGTGTCCCGCCCTCTGCCTGTAGGCCATCACCTCTCGGAAGTAGGGGATTGCGGGATTGGGCAGTAGAATGGGGCCTGACTGGAGACTTCTTGCTCCTTGGAGCCCCCAGAGCAGAAGGCCCAGAGAAGCCTCCATTGGAATGTCCTCGAGGAAAATTGGGAGAGCCTCGTGCTGCCGATGAGGCTCCTTGTTTTAAGACAAAATCCCTCTTTTAGCCGTGTTCTCTCAGCATAGCAAAAACTGCAGATAAAAGTTGGCCGGGCCTCTCAGTCCTCTGTCTCTTCCTTCCAATTGCCACAACCCCTCCTCTCACATAGGAAGGGAGACCAGAAGTCCTCAATTCATGGTTGAAGTCAAGGACAGGCAGTCACCCGGCCCAATTCACGCTGCCAGTGAGTCTTGGCAGGCCGGTGCCTATGGCCAGTCCCTAGGACACCAGCTGCCCCCTGGCTGGTAGAGGAGTGCGTCCTGGCGCGATGTCATGCCAGCAGTGTGCCATCGTCTTCTGCGTTCGGATAGGCATAGCTGGTCTGGCAAAGATGTCTAAAGAGAAGCAGGGGCTGGTTTTCTCCTCTAAGCAAGCAGGAGGAGACATGGCAGGGTTCTGGTGAGTGCTGAGTGAGTGTGGCCGTGCCTGGCACTTAGTAGGTAGGCAGTTCATGTTTGATGAGTGGATATCTGCAAGGTGTCTTAATTATTATTATTATTTTCGGGGATACATGGCGATATTGCACCTACTTACCTCTTCCCTTCTCTGGGCTTCTGAGCTGGAATCACCTTGCCCCTTGCCAGGATGTTCTGATAGGGGTGGTGATCAAGCTGATCGTTTTTTTATCTATATGTGCTGTGGCTTCATCTGCGGCCCTCGCGCTGGGTTTGCGCTTTCGTCAGTTGTGTTATCCAAGGATATATCGGCCTTCAGTATAGATGAAATGACTTGCTTTGAGAAATGCTTTAGTCCTATTAGCTGGGCTTTCAGTAATTTGTCAAAGTGTCAGCCACTCTGTCGTCCACCTGTGCAGTTTCTGATGGCTGTGACAGTGCAGTGGGGTGCAAGCCAAATGAGCCGGCTAGGAGAAATCAGATGGGGCTGTGGGGGCGGGGCTGACCCCAGAATTGCAGAGCAGAGCCCGTTCAGGGTCAGTGTGGGAGACCTGTCGACTTAGGGAGTCACTTGCAGAGTGGGAACCTGGCCATGGGATGCCACTGGAATTCAGAGATGGAACCCGAGGGTCTCCGCCACCTCTCCTGGGGTCCCTGGAGCCCACACAGGGTTCCCACCTTACTGCTGTGACAGAGGCTGTGACAGGGCTGAGTTCTACAAAAGGAGGTGCCCTGTGAGGGAGCAGGAGGTCCAATGTGGTGGGGATGTGGGGACCTTAGGCACTAATCTAGGCAGGAGCAGGTCTCCTGCCATGAGACCCGGAGCACAGGATACTAGACGGGGGCTACCACTTTGTTCTAGGCCTTTGACCGCGAACATTGAGCTGAGCTGAGGTGGCTGACAGCCAGCCGTCTTTAGCCTTTGGAGCTTGGCACAGGGCTTGTGCCTCGGACTTTGGGCAGGTCTCGGGCCTGGGTCCCACCTCTCCCCATTGGCCTGGCTGAATCAAGTCCATGGCGGGGAGCCTCTTACTGCTTCGCAGCCAGCTGCCCTTCCCACATGAAGATGTAGAAGCTGCTGGTGGGGAAGGGACTTGGAGGTCACTATGAGCGGAGGCCACAGCAGCCTCGGGCATGGAGTCCACCACGGCAGGCTCCCCGGTGGGGGGAGGCACAGCCAGCAGCCCCAGCCACTGCTGTGCGCCCCCCCCCCCAGGCCACAGCAGGCGCCTCGGCCGCATCCAAACCTTTGTCACGCCCTGCTTGGGGAAGGACGCAGAAGGCCTGTCCTTCCTCTAAGAGCAGCTGGTGCCACTCATCCAAGGAGAAACCCGGACACAGACCTGTTCTTCACTCTTCCTGAAACACGAGGCATTTCCTCCTTCAGTGTCAGTCGCACCTGCTTCTGGGGGCTCGTCCGGGCGGGAATCCTGTGGCGCCTCATCTCAGCACTGCTCCAACTCGGGGGGATCCGTTTCCGGGCACGGGACGCTGGGGCACTGCCCTCTCGGAGGACTGGCTTCCTCCCCGCTTCAGATCATGCAGAGCACCTTCTGTTACAGGAGCCAACCTATGGCAGGGTCTCGGCACGCAGGAGGTTTTCGGTGGATGTTGGTTTCTTTTCTTCCCTGGCTGGTTTAAAAGAAAAGTAAAAGAAAGCTTCTGTTCATCGTGTCTCTGGAAGCTGGTGAGGTGTCTCCCAGATGCTGTCGCTCAGTCCCAGCATCTTGTAGAAAATCTTTGGGGCTTCTGCCGTCCATCTCCCCAAATTTGGGCGTGACTTTCTGTGGAGAGGAATCCAGGGATGTCTCCCATCTCATGCCGAGTGGCTTCGTCTGAAGTCCAGAGCCGGGCTGGGGACGGGAGGGGCTGAGTGCTCGCTTCTTCTATGTGGCTCTTGCTGACACACGTGAGAACTCCGGCCCAGGGGCCTGCAGGAGCGGGGGCTCCGGCTACGGAGTCTTTTGCTTTTGCCCAATGGAAGGTTCAAAGATCACCCACAAAAGAGGCAGGGGGTGTGTGCATAGGAGATGGGCTTCACCCTCCCCCGCAGATTCCCCGTCACCTAACCCCCCCCCCCCCAGAGGCATTACTGACCCATTCTGCGGCATTCACCACCCACCAAGCACCCTCCTCATCACCTAGGACCTCCTTAGTCTTGTTCCCTCGGGATCGTCCCCACTGCCTTCTGAACTCTTTCCCTGCTCTCCCTTGGTGCTGCCTTCTGCCCAGGCCTCTCCTCTTGTTCCTCTGTCCCCACCCGCTGGGGACACCTTCCACTCCTGTAACCTCCTTTGTCCTGAACACCGTTCCCCAGTGTCCCTGAGTGCAGGGTTCCCCACCTCAGAAACCTCTGCTCACAGCAGTGACAACTATGTCGTATTTGTGACTAACGGTGTATCTGATAGCAGAGCGTGCGCTCTTCTACCCACCTGCCCCCCGGAGCAGGTCAGGCCTGTACGACTCCTTCAGAAGGCCCTTTACGGGCCTGTCCCTCATTATATGCCCCTCAAAATGTTCCCACCCTTGAAATTTGTATTAAGTGGTCCTTTCATTTTCTTTACAGTTTTGCCGCCTCTGTGTATCTATCCCTAAACAAGAGGTTGGCAGCATTTTTGTCTAAAGGGCCTTAGAGTCGTTTTTTATTTTATTTTTTTAATAAAGATTTTATTTATTTATCTGACAGAGAGAGAGAGATCACAGGTAGGCAGAGAGGCAGGCAGGAGAGCAAGACAGAGAGGGAGAAACAGATTCCACGCTGAGCAGCGACTTGATCAAGTCCCCCGACGCGGGACTTGATCCTAGAACTCTGAGATCGTGACCTGAGCTGAAGGCAGAGTCTTCACCTGAGCCACCTAGGCATGCCTAGAGTCACTTTTTTTTTTTAAGATTTTATTTATTTATTTGACAGAGAGAAACACAGCTAGAGAGGGAACACAAGCAGAGGGACTGAGAGAGGGAGAAGCAGGCTTCCCATCGAGCAGGGAGCCCGATGTGGGACTCGATCCCGGATCTCCAGGATCGTGACCTGAGCTGAAGGCAGTCGCTCAACCAACTGAGCCACCCAGGCGCCCCTAGAGTCACTTTTTTAAAAAAAGATTTTATTTATTTACTTGACAGAGACAGACACAGCGAGAGAGGGAACACAAGCAGGGGGAGTGAGGAAGGAGAAGCAGACTTCCTGTCGAGCAGGGAGCCCGATGTGGGACTTGATCCCAGGACTCCAGGATCATGACTTGAGCTGAAGGCAGACACTTAATGACTGAGCCACCTAGAGTCATTTTTTTTAATGAATGGCACAGTCTCTGTCTACCCATTCAGCTTTTCTCCCGTGGCGAGAAAATAGCCGTAGACCAATATGGAAATGAATGGGTGTGGTTGTGTGCTAGTAAAACTTTATTTACAAAAATAGACTACAGGCTGGCTCTGACCTGCGGTCTAGAGTTTGTTGACTCTTGCCCTAAATAACATATTATTTTGCTTTGCCTGTTTTAGACCTTTCTATAAACACAATCCCACTGGTGACCCATACTGTATATCTCTTTTTGTGACTTCCTTTTTAATTTTTTTCTTAATGTTGGTGTTCTTTTGCCCACAGTTTTATTGAGAAATCATTGATCTACATCACTAACTTCAAGGTGTCCAGCGTGATGGTTTGATTTACATGTACTGTGAGATGAGTTCCACGGTGGGTTCAGCAAACATCCATCATCTCCTGTAGATACAATAGAAAGAAAGAGTTTTTCCTTGTGATGAGCCCTCCTAGGGTCTACGCTGGACACCCTTCCCATCTAGCACATGGCGCTGTTAGCTGTGGTCCTCATGTTGTACCTTCCATCCTTAGTAATACTGATCTTACGGCAGGAAGTACCTTCGACCACCTACCAAAACTGTTGTTGTGATTCATGCGTCTTAGTGGCCGTGGCCTGGGTCTGTTTTTGCTGCAGGATAGTGTTTTATTGTACGACTCCACCAGTTTATCCGTTCTGCTGGTGGGGGACATTGGTCTTTGCAGACACTGCCACTGAGAATAGTTTACTTCTCCTGATACACGTGTGCAAAGATTGCTCTCACGTGTGTGCTGAGTGGTGGGATTGCTGGGTGGTAGGCAGTGTGCATCTCTAACTTGGTCAGAGAAAGCTACATTGTTTCTCAAAGTGACTTCACCAATCTCTGAGAGCTCCCGTTGCCTCACACCCTTGCCCCAGCCTCGGTATTTTCAGACCTACCGTGAGTTTGGTGAGGATAGAATGCTGATGGCCATGCAGTCTCCATGTTACCAGTGAAACTGAGTTGAAACATGTCCATCACAGTCCCCCTACCTCATGCTCTCCAGGCTCACAAGGGAGGGCTCCATCCATCAGCCCAGAGCCGAGCCTCCTCGGGAGCCGTGTCCTCCCTGCACCCCAGGGTGTCCCTCCCACCCCACAGCTACTCCAGGCACTCCCGCCACAGACCTGGGCAGACTGAAGAGCGTTTCAAGGGGGTCTGCCTTCTCTCACTCCCTCATGCACGCCGAGGAGCGTCAACGAGTCTCAAGAGAAACAGAAGCATTAGGTGGGTTCCAGGTACAAGAACAGGTGCCCAGAAAGGATCTGGGCGCCTGGGAGGAACACGCCCAGAGGAGCGGGTGGTTGGAAGCCTCTGTCGGCCCACATGCCTGGTTCCCGTGTTGGGGGAAATGAAGGCAGGCAGCCCTGAGCTTGATCATGTTGATTTCTCCCACTGTCAGTCTTGCTGCTTTTGAGAAAATCAGTGCACTGGATCTCGTGAGATGATAACCAGCCATTGTTTCTCTGATTTTTTTTTTTAAGATTTTGTTTATTTATTTGACAGAGAAAGAGAGTACAAGTAGGCAGAGTGGCGGGTGGAGGGAGAAGAAGGCTCCCTGCTGAGTGGGCAGCCCGATGTGGGGCTCAATCCCAGGACCCTTGGGATCATGACCTGAGCCAAAGGCAGCTGCTCAACCGAGTGTCTCTCTGATTATAGAGACGGGCTCGCCCATGTGGCCTGGAGATGGCTCAGACCAGCTACCTCCGGTGAGCTATGGCAACATAATGGGTAACGTAGATGTACGTGATGGCTCTCCTTCCCCTTTCTTCTTCTGTTCTGAACCTAGAAAGTTCCCGAAGCCCAGAGCCTTGGATAAGCTATCAGGAAACAGCTGGGCAGGAAACCGTTCAGTGCAGGGAACCAGTCTAGGGGGTGGCAGGAGAGGCACAGTGTGGGAAGCAGGCTCGGCCCCGGCTTCGGGGGTGCTGTATGCCGTGCCGGTAAACGCCTAGACCCCCGATGCCGGTGATGGGGTGAGGCTGACCATGCTGAACCCGAGTCAAAGCAGTCCTGCAGCAGAGTGGGCCTTCGGCAGGCAGTGAGGGGACGCTGGGCTCCCACTCTGCATTACTCCAATGAAGGGTTCTGGAGACACGGAGACTTGTGTTCTAGGACCGAACAGACCTTCTGTCTGCCCCTGGTGTGGGGTGCTGACTGCCCCGTGCAGGTGGGGGGTGGGAGGAGCACCTGGAGGAGGGCTGAGGAAGGGACCTAGGGCACCGGGATGGCTCAATTCCGGGCAGATGAACAGACCCTTGTCTTGCGAGACAGGAGGATAAGGTGGGGGGCAGGGGCGGGAACTAAACCACAGGCCGGCTGTTCTGACACCTCCCCACTGACACACGTGTGCGTGGGTCACGGGAGGGGCTGAGCTGGGCAGTGGTTAGGGGTCTGGGATCTCGGCTCGGAGTGGGCGCTGGGGGAGCTGAGGAATGTCTGCGGCTGATCAGACCCACTCCCAGAGGTCCTCCGAGCAGGCTGGGTTGGCACCTCCCAGTGCAGCTCTGTCTCCGGTGCAAGGTTGCCTGCTTCCCACAGCACAAAATGTCACCTGAGACACAGAGTGACTTCACCCTTTTGAACTTTCAGAGGCGGCACTTCCATCTGTGAGTGAATCATATGCCTTCCGACACACAGCCGTCCTTCTGGTGGCTGAAAGCAGAACCCAGATAATGAGAGTTGGAAGGCATTGCAAGGGGCTCCATGGGGGGCTCATTCGGTGAAGTGTTGCCTTCGGCTCAGGGTCCTGGGATCGAGCCCCACGTAAGGATCCCTGCTCAGCGGGGAGCCTGCTTCTCCCTCTGCCTCTGTCTGCCGCTCCCCCTACTTGTGTGCTCGCTCGCTCTCTCTCAAATAAACAAGTGAAATCTTGAAAAAAAAAGAAAGACTAAGGAAGGAAGGTAGGCATCAGGAAACTGCAGGGAGGGAGGCAGGCAGGCAGGCAGGAAGGAAGGAAAGGAGGAAGGAAACTGTAGAAACATCGTGGACAGAAGGGACTAAAAGTCCAGAGAGGCGAGGACCACTCAGAGACGATCTGACCATGGCAGTTGGCAGCTCTTCTCTGTCGGGAGCCTGTGCCAGGCTGTGCTGCCGGCGGGCGCTGCTGGGCGGGAGAGAAGCCCCCGGGGCAGACAGCAGTGGAGGCGGAGGGGCTTCAGACGGCGGCTGGCTTCCCCACAAGACTGGCGGAGTGGCAGGTGCACACTGGTCTAAAGGGACAGACTGAGTGTTTCCGCAAGGTCGAGTAAAATTTCCTTCATATTTACAGTGCTTAGAAAGCGAAGACCTGCCAAGGGGTCTACAAGGGGACAGCAAAGGCATGAGAGTGGGCAGTTGCCGCTGGGCACGTCTACACCCCGGAGAGAGTGGGCAGTCGCCGCTGGGCATGTCTATACCCCGGAGAGAGTGGGAAGTCGCCGCTGGGCACGTCTACACCCTGGAGAGAGTGGGAAGTCGCCGCTGGGCACGTCTATACCCTGGAGAGAGTGGGCAGTCGCCGCTGGGCACGTCTGTACCCCGGAGAGAGTGGGAAGTCGCCGCTGGGCATGTCTATACCCTCCTCCCCTGGGGAGGACACTCGCTGCTGCAGAGGAGCTCGAGTCTGAGCATCCGTCATGGCCCCTGGGAAAAGGCAGAGCAGCAGGGATGTGGAAGGTAGAGCGTCAGACTTGGGGACGAGCAGTCCCAGACACATGGCCAGTTTCTCCTGCAAAGGTTTGCCAAATTTAGAGGTTAAAATTTGGAAGGCTACAGAGCAAAGCTGTGGACCTCTGACAAACAGAACTGAATCTCCTAAAGTCTCTCAGGGAAGAGGAGATAAGGACCTTCCAGGTTCCCAGTTGAAAGCCCAGAGGGCCTGCCCTGAAAACAGGGGTGAGGCGGAGGGGGACTGAGCCTCACTGGAACAGAAACCGGGCCTTGACCTACCTCCGTCCCTGAGCGAAATAGGGATTCCCTCCATTCCCTACCTGCCCAGCAGACAAAGGGGCAAACTTTCTTTTGCAGGCAGGAACGTCACGTGGAACCCTAATAAGTTCTTTCATACCCATTTCCCACCATACAGTGCAGAATGGACACCCAGAAAGGCAAGACCGTACGCCTAGAATCAAGAGAAGCAAAATCCAGATGGTAGAAACAGGTTCCAACATAATTCGGATGTTAGAATCATCATCAAGGATTTCTAGAGAACTATGGTTAACATCTTCAAGGAAATAGAGGGAAAAATGGATAAAGTAGATGACAGGAAGGAGGATATCCCCCAAAGGCTGGAAAAATATATATATATACATATATATATATATATATTTTAAGTATATATATATTTTTAAAGAATATATATATTTTTAAAATATATATATTTTAAGAATCAAGTGAACATTCTAGAACTAAAAAAAAAATGCAAAGTCTAAAATTAAAAGAGTTCAGTGACTCGGTTTAGCAGCAGATGGGATGTATCAATATATCAGTAGCCAGGATTAGTGACCCGGAGGACAGAACACTAGAACATATCCAGATTGAAACAGAGAGAACCAAGAATCAGGGCGAAGAGCAGGTTGGACCTGTGTTGGATCCACTCAGCAGGTCTAGCCTGTGTGTACTTGGAGTCCCAGAGGAGAGAGCAGAAGGGATATTCATAGAATGGTTGAGAATTTTCCGAAAGAAAGAAAGAAAGAAAGAAAGAAAGAAAGAAAGAAAGAAAGAAAGAAAGAAAGAAAAAAAGAAAGAGGAAGGGGAAGGAAAGGAAAGGAAGAAGGAAGGAAGGAAGAAAGAAAGGAAGAAAGAAAGAAAGAAAGAAAGAAAGAAAGAAAGAAAGAAAAAAAGAAAGAAAGAAAAAAGAAAGAAAGAAAGAAAAAAGAAAGGAAAGAAAAGAAAGAAAACAGTCTTCCGATTTGGGAAACTAAATGAATCCCAAGCAGATGCAGATTTAGCTCTGGAAACCTGTTAATCATTGTTCTGTGAGTAGTGCATGCTTTATGTTCCTTTTAACCACTTACTAGTTGTGTGACCTTGAACATGTTATTTGACTTTGTGGAGCCTCAGTTTTCCCCTCTGTAAATGGGGATGAGATAGAAGACGGTGTGAAAAGTGCCTTAGGAGCTATTACACTGTAAAGAAAAACCAGGGACCCTCCCTTTATTATTGCAGCCTGACCCCTGGACAGTATGTTTGGGGTGAGCTTTGGAGGTGTGTCCTGTACTCTGCTCAGCCTCTGTCCTCTGCCTTTCGAGAAGGCTTTGGGGAGGGGATGTGGAGCTGGCCTACAGGCATAGGAGCACACAGATGTAGAATGAAAATCAGGTTTCTGAATGGGTCTAGTGATTGCTTTGTCCTCCCGGAATTCAGATAATTCGGAGGTGATCGGGGCTGGCTTTCTGGGATCACGGGATCCACTCTGACCCAGCGCCCAGCCACATACCTTCCCTAGGCCTGCTTTGATTCCACATATCAGTCCCTCCCAGGGCTGAGCCAGACCCCTGCCAACCTCCCAGGTCCCAGAAACATTCCTTTATGCTTGCCTCCGCGCCCACTCCCCCCGCCCCCATTTCTGATAGTGCAGGCGACCGCAGGCAGAGCTCTGGACCCGCCCTGCCGGCATCCAGCTTTCTGAAAAATGCGTGATCACGTGTCTTCACTCCCATGGACTTCGGTATTTTAGGAGTGATCACGGTTAAAGGTAAAGAACCCGAGTGCAGTGGATAGGGAGGAAGGGAGGTCGTCTGGTACAAAACGAGAAGCGTTCTGAATGCAGGTTTCTGAGTCTGTTTACCTCTAGGCTCTGCTCCTTACCAGGTCGTTTTGTCCTTCTGTGACATGGAGGGGATGGTGGTCCGCCCGTGCAGGCTTGCACGGAGAAGTCAAGCGTTCAAGACGTGCTCAATAAATCATAATTGCTGCTCTTAGTATTAACCTCCAGAGGTTATTTTGCCGAATAAACAAGGTCTATGCTTGTGCTACTGCCTCCTTAGAGAACTCAGGAGGGAGGCATCTGGGCGGCTCAGTTGGTTAACCGTCTGTCGGCTTTCGGCTCAAGTCATGGCCTCAGGGTCCTGGGATCGAGTCCTGCGTCTGGCTCCCTGCTCAGTGGGAGTCTGCTTCTCCCTGTCCATCCACCTCTCCCCCTGCTCATGCTCACTCCCTGGTGCTTTCGCTCTCTCTCTCTCAAATAAATCAATAAATCTTAAAAAAAAAACCCAAAACACTCAGTAGGCATTTTCATACACACATAACAATGCTGCCTCTGGGTCTCTTTATTCGTTGAGGTAAGAAGCCGTGTCCAGATGGTCTGTCCTGCAGCAAAATACTTGGCAGAAGTTCCTGCCATGGAAAGGGAGGCCATGCTCGTCAGTGTTTCCCATGTTTTATCAGTTAGAAGTGTTTGGAATTGACTTCCTTAATAAGGGAGCCGGCTAGTAGATTCAGCCTTTAGAATGTTTACAGGCACACCCCAGAGATGCTGGGGCTTCGGTTCCAGACCGAGACAGAAAAGTAAATGTCACGATAAAGCCCGCCGGGTGAGCATTGTGGTTTCCCAAGTACGCGGGATCGTCGTGTGTACCTGCTGCTGCGTCTGCTCAGCGTGTGGGAGCAGGACGTTTGGGGACAGTCCATGCCTTAATTAAAAAGTGCTTTATTGTGAAAAATGCTAACGATCCCTGAGCTTTGGTGAGTTGCAGTCAGCGATCGTGGATCACCGTCCCAAGGGCAGGAATTGCAAATGTTCGAAATTTAGTACGAGAATAATCCAGATGTGTCGCCGAGACGCAAACAGAGGGAAAGCTGTTGGGACTGTGGCGCCCACAGACTTGCCAGATGCGGGGTGGCCACAAACCTCCAGTCGGCAAAAAACGCAGTTATTGGGGTCGCGGGATGACGGAAGCACCAGAGCGAGGTGTGCCCACACTCAGAACGCTTCTCGGGTCGTCACAAACTCTTCGTCGGGGCATAAGGCGCGGGTTCTGCCCTCCAGCCCAACAGCAAACGTCCCCTTTTCCCACCGGCGTTTTTCCTTCAGTGTTCCTCGGAGGCTGAGGGCCTCGAAGGGTTTCTGCAGCAGTGAGCCTGTCACTGATCACTCGCTAACACTTGTCGGTGGTTCCGTGGTTGTTTGTTTACACCTCTCTCCCCTCTTCTTGGCTTCCTGCTGCCGGAGGATCGGACTCAGGACTCCTCCGTCCCTTGTCTTTGGTTAAACGGTATGCGGGACAAGCAGATGCCCAGTGGACGGTGAAGGCAGGAGCACGCCATGGGCTGGAGAGCCTCCTTGACCCTCCGGCTCCGTTTGCTGCCCTTGCCACCCTGCCGGGCTCCCCGAGAGGCTGATCTGGGGGCTCCAGCCCTGGGTGCGTGGGGCCTCTGGCTTCTGGTGGGGGCTGGCTGCTGGCAGGGACCACGGGGGACAAGTTAGGAAACCTGTTCCACAGGCTCCCCTCCGGTGGGCCACCGGGCGTGGACCGGTATGTCGAGGCAACCTGCTCTCTGTGACTGGGCTTCTGCTGCCTGTGGCCTCTTCTTCCTCTCATCCTTGTAGGCCACGGAGGGGGCAGCATTTCGCGCGCAGGCCCGGCCCCCCCAGCGACAGCTTCTCTACACCCCACTGTACCTCCACCATTGCTTTCTTTGTAAATTAACCCTCCACAGATTATCCCACTTGGACCATACCTGCTCCTTCTCGTTGGGGCACAGCGAGCCCCCATCGTTGATGGAGATTCAAACTTGTCCATGCTGCACACGGGGCCTCCGGGTGCTTGAAAAAGGGCACAGCGCGGCTCCCCCAAGAGCGTGCGGTGAGGCTGGCTAGCGCACTGAGGGCAGTTGGTAGAGCTTCGGGGAACAAACAGCACTTTGGGAAACTAGTCTCTCCTTAGGGCAAACCTTCTCCTGCCAACCGTAAGATCTTATTTTAGAGTGGCTGTCTGGTTTTAGGTCTCCGCAATGACCCTGATGGTGGCTGTGTGTGTGATCGGCGTAGGCGGCGCCGGGGGGACCCCAGGGCAGGTGCGGGGAGGGGGTGTGCATGCTGGGCGCTCGCGGCCTTGTCAGGTGCTCAGGCCGTCTTCTTCTGGCTCCTTCCCGCAGGTGATCATCAACAGCACCATCACCCCCAACATGACCTTCACCAAGACATCGCAGAAGTTCGGGCAGTGGGCTGACAGCAGAGCCAACACGGTGTTTGGCCTGGGGTTCTCCTCCGAGCAGCAGCTGACGAAGGTACTGGGGGGGGGGGGGGCGTCTGGGCGCATTCTCGCCGCGTGGTCCCCGGGGCCACTGCTGGGCGGGAATCCTCCCCAGGCTTTGACCTTTTAGAGACCCCAGGTCCCGTGAAGTGGCGGCGTCGCTGGGGAAGGAAAGCTCACGTGGCACCGGCCCCTGCAGAGCCCAGGGTTTGTGGCCCCAGCAAATAGCTCTGCCTGTGCTTCCTTTGCCACGTGGGGTCGCCCTGATCCCTGAGTGCACCCGACACCCATCAGCTCAGGGACCCGCTAGCGGAGGGAGGTGCTGCTGAATGCTGACAGGGAGCAGCTCCCACCCGGGGTCCCTATACCCCTTAAAACGTCACACGGTTTTTGGGATGTGGTTCGCATCTTTTTTCCCCCCTGGTGAAAGGATTCACAGCTTTGATTTGATTTTCTGATGGGCTTGGGACACACTCTATGGACAGTCAGAGAGCCATTGAGGAGCGGATGGTGACGACCACAGCTTGGAGAGCCCCAAGGTCTCTGAGTGCCTCCGACTGGTGGGCCAGAGCTGCCCTGAGCCAGGGGGTCTCCTCGTACGCTGTTGGAAGAGCCCCAGGCAGGTGTGGAGAAGGCGCTGCCTGAGAGCAAGACTGGCTAGTTCACAGGACATAGGAGCTTCGGGAAGGACGTCAGAGGGTCTTGGAGAATCCGAGGGAGAAAAGGAAGGGCCAGAGCAAGGCTGGCTGCAGGAAGCTGGGCTTTAGGACGTGTCTCTCTCCAGGCCGTCGCGGTGAACACACTTCTTTTTTTCTTTTATTTATTTATTTATTTAATTTTTAAAAAAGGTTTTATTTATTTGACAGAGAGAAACACAGCCAGAGAGGGAACACAAGCAGGGGGAGTGAGAGAGGGAGAAGCAGGCCTCCCGCCGAGCAGGGAGCCCGATGTGGGACTCGATCCCGGTCTCTGGGATCATGACCTGAGCCGAAGGCAGTCGCCCAACCAACTGAGCCCCCCAGGCGCCCCGCGGTGAACACACTTCTTGAGCTGTGGCTGGGCCCTCGCAGCGCTAGGGGCCGAGGATGCGGAGGTGTTCCCGAGTCCCAGATTCCAGGGGACTTGACTGGGTCATTTAGTATGGCCCTGGCTGCTTGGGTTCCGTGCATACACTGCAGACAGCTTTCAGAGATGGGGATGAGGGCAAGCCAGGAGGACAGCGTGCAGGGGCCTGCGGCCTGCAGCTCGCGTCTGTCCAGCGTGTGGGTGCGCAGGCACGTTTCTAAGGAGGCCTGCAGCCCACAGACGCGGCCGTCCGACCTCTCGCCAGGAAGGAACCCTGACGGAGGGCACCCCGTTGCGGCCCTCTTTAGCATCTCTGTATACGCCATGGAGATGCCGCTCCCTGAGGAGCCCCAGAGACCTGACATGGCCTGGTGGCCCTCTGAGCATCCCTCTCGTGTCCACCGGCTCTCAGAGGCTTTCTTTCCTAGGTAACAAAAACCTCCCCTCCAGGGACACCGGGGTGGCTCAGTCAGCATCTGCCTTCGGCTCATGTCATGATCTCTCAGGTCCTGGGATCGAGTCCTCTGTCGGGCTCCCTGCTCGGGGGGGAGTCTGCTGCTTGCTCTCTCCCTGCCCTCCCCGGAGCTTGTGTTCTCTCACTGCCTTTCAAATAAATACATGAAATATTTAGAAAATAATTATAAGCCTCCCCTCCGGTTCATCAGGGCCCTGACACACAGGGAAGGAAACAAAATTCTTGAGTGTAGGTCTCTGGTTATAATTGTGGGAAACAGTGGCCCTTGGCCCCCCAACTCGTGCACTGTGCCTCTGAGGAGAAGCGTGTCCCGGGACTCTGGAAAGCATGCGTTCCGGCGGGCAGCCCCGCCGAGTCCTGTAAGGTGGGAGGACGGAGCGTCCTTTGCTTCATTTCGTTGGCGGAGAAGTGACTTCGCTGGTTTGACCGTAGGCAGGTCTCTGAGCAGGGGGCCTGCCCAGCGGATAGTGTCTATCAATGAGCACGAGTCTCTGCCCTGGATGAAGGCGCCCAAGGCAGTCAGCTTTTCCCCGAGCAGCTGGCTGGTCACTTTGGGGTGCGATGCCGAACTGGGGACTCGGGCTGGGTCACTGTGGTCAGCAGTGGCGCTCAGCAGGTCGGAGGTCAGGCGGCCCTGAGGGCAGGAGAAGGAGTTGTCCCCTCGGCCCCCAGGCCCGTGTGTCTCCAAGTCTCATGGGCAGGCCGTGGGCTGCCTGCAGGAGGAGGACTGTGTGTGCAAGATCGGCCCTAAGGATTCCCTCCGCTGCGGGGAAGGGAGTTGGGGAGAGCACTGAGTTAGTCCGTCGGGCTGTTGGAAACCCCTGCCGCACACGGAAGAGCTGACACACGACAGGAGCCGGGTTCTCAAGCCCTGGGGGCTGGGACTCTGGCTGCGCCCACCTGCTTCCCGGTTGTCTGCCAGCAGCTTCTCGGGGTGCCCCACCCCGCTGGGAAGAGAGCAGGCGAGCTCCGTGGGGTCTCTCATAAGGGCGCCCGTCCCAGTAATGCGGGCTCCACCCTGAGGACCTCCTCACCTCTCAGGGGCCCCACCGCCGAACCCCTCGCACTGGGGCTTAGGAGCTCAGCCCAGGAGTTTGAGGGGGACACAGACTTCCAGCCGGTTGCAAGCCTTCACGTGGAATGGGAGTGTTTTCAGACCCGCTCCATGGGTCCCCTGGGTTCCACGGATGTCACTCTTCCCAAGTCTCTGTCACTAACCTTCCAGCTGTGTTTCTTGCCAGTCCCTGCCCAGGCGGAAGCCCCTGACCGTTTCCTGAGGGTTCGGTGCAGATCCTGACTCCAGGCCACCTGCCCTGTGCCTGCTGGACAATGAGACGGTCCACGTCATGCCCCCAGCGTGGGGGGAACGTCCGTTTTCCGTCACCCTCTGTGTGACAGCAGCAGGAGCAAACCTATGGGGCCCCGGGAGCGGGCTGAGACCAGGGTGTGGGGGCTCAGGGGTGGACCAGGCTGTGGCCAGAGGCCATTTTCCTGGCAGACTAGGTTGATCTGGTCCAGATCAGGGATGACGAGGGCCTGAGGAGGAGCTGGACTGGTGGGACCTGGTGCGTGGACGGGGGAGGCAGGGGAGGAGGACAGACTGACAGACGGGCGGAGGGAGCTGCCGTTCTCCGAGGACAAGGGCTGTGAGAATCAGAGCAGTTATGTGACGTAGAAGCAGGTATGATGGTGATTTGTTGAACAAATGACACCAGGACCTCTGTCCGAAGTGGGCAGCCAGGGTTGGGGACCTCTTCCCTCTGAAGGAGCACCTGGCGGTGGCGGCGGAGGGGGAGGGGGACACTTGGGAGCAGCCGCACGGCCCCCCATGTCCCCTCCCCACACCGGCTGGTGTCCTCGGGCCTGTGGCCTCGGGGGAAGCCTGCGGAGACGGGAGACTCCCGTGGGAGGCAGGTCCCCAGCGGGCTGGGAGGTCTCACCCCCGACCCTGCCCTAGGCGCTGGGCCTTCCAGAAGCACTCTCAGCTGCTGGAAAGAATTTCTTCCATCTTTGGAGTAATCAGAGGAGCCAGGAAACATAAAAGGGGAACATTTTTAATGAAAAGACTAGAAAGCAGGGAGAACAAATGAAAAACAAAACAAGAACAGAATGAAGCAGTTCACTCCTTTGTGCCTCTGAGTCCTGGGGAGACCTCAGGCCATGCCTCCCTCCTGGCGTGGCCCCCCCCCATTTTTCCCAGGCAGAGGAAAGTGTCCTGTCCTTAGGGAGGACCACTACGCCTTCCTGAGTCACTCCGTCCCCTCGGGCGATGCATGCGACCTGCCATGGTCACAAAGGCTTCTCGGATGTCTCCTTTGTTCAAAATGTTTTAAGTCAAGCTCTTCCCCTTCTCTGTAAAGGGAACAATTAGCCCCACGCTGACACACTACCCTCTAGTGCTGGCGGTCTGGACCAGCGGCACTTAGCTGGTCGGGAGGGACTCGGGCCTGAGGGGACGGTTGTGGCCGCACATTCCTGACTCCGCAGGGCAGCCCCCCGCGGTCCTGAAAGAGGGATCAGTAATCACATCCTAGAACTGGGCTAGAAAAAGGAATGCCAGTTTTAGCTTAAGAACACTTGATACACGTGTCTCTCTCTACCCCCCAGAAGGAAAATAGACACCTTGGTCTTCGCTGCTCCCATCACAAGGACCCCTTCACATCCCAGTTCCAAAAGTCAGGGACACTCTCTGCTCTTGAGACAGGCTTTCCAGAAGTAATAGCAGCTGCATATTCCCAGAGGTAAACGGGCTCGTCTGCCCACCCACCTGAGAGGACGTGGGACCACAGGCCTCCTGGAGACCATTGGAAGGGGCTTGCACGTGCTGGTCAAAGGACGAGCTTCTGAGCAGACGAAGGAAGGACGTCCAGATGTGAGAGTGACCCGTGGTTGGAGGGGAGGTTCTTTCCGGCAGCTGACCTTGAGGTGTCACTGGCCCAAGTTTGATGCCATGTCACCTGCACAGAAGGAAGCCCATCCTGCCAAAAGGGGGTGATCCAGGCTGGGGCTGCTCCTGCTGTGTGACTGATCTCTCTCTCTCTCTCTCTCTCTCTCTCTCTCTCTCTCACACACACACACACACACACACACACACACACACACATACACACGGTGTTTGCTGTTGACCCATTTTGATGATTTCGTCTGTAATTCAAATTTGTATCCTTAGGTTCACGTCATCACATCCGCGTAGTTGTCAGAACATTGCTCTGTCTTCTACATTTTTGGTTTAAGGGCCGTTGTTTTAAAGTAGGGGATTTTAATCATTCTTTTGATATGTTGTAGTGAAAATGCTTTGGGCTGCAAGTAATAGGGAATGAATCACGGTGCTGAAACAAATAGCGTTATGCTTTTCGTACGAAACAAGCCCCGAAGCGGGCTATGGCCGGCATTGATACAGTGGCCCCATGCCGTCGGCTGTGAGGGCTCTGCACGACTCTTTCCTTTAGTGGCCTTTTCCTCGTGGTGCTAAGGTGGCTTCTCAAGCTCTATCCATCACGTCTGCGTTCATGGCGGGAGAGAAGGCAGAAGGATTCGCTGTGAGCTCCCTTAGCAGACTTCTCCTTGGGTCCAAGGGTCAGTCTTCAGTTCCTGAGCCATCTTCCCATGGCAGGGTTGGGGGAACGGTGTAGAATGAGGTTGCCATGACCAGCTTAGACTGATGCTTATTCTCTCCCCCCTAGGAAATTTCCTGTTCTGGTCAAATTTGAGATTTTATTAAGCCAAGAGAAAACAAGGAATGGATTCTGGATAAGCAAGTAGGGTCTGCCGCAGGGTCTTCAATGGCTAAGACCAAAAAAAAGCCACAAATTAAACAATAGTCTTTCATTTTCTAGCATGATAATGATGAAAAAATTATTTTGATTTTTTTACAGATTATTACTGCAAGTTTTAAAACTGCAGAAAATGATCCTAGTAAGTAAAGACATGAGAATTGGCATGCATTTTAGAAACCTGTATGCTTTGAAAATCCCTTGATCTGTTGGTTTCATTTATTGCCATCTATTCTAAGGAAATAATGGTAACTGAGAAGATTTAGCTTGTAAGAATTTTCCTTGCAGCATCGTTTGTAACAGCAAAAGCAAAAATCCAAAACACCATCCAGATGTCCAGCGGTAAGAATCCAGGGGAGGTAAACTCCAGTGAGCCCTTCAGGGCTGTGTGCTCGGTGGCGGTTCAGAAGCTGAGATAGAGTTTTGTATAATTGCATGGAAATATTAATGTTATACTGCTAATTTCAAATGTGGCTATAAAATGAGGCGTACCGTATCGTTCTGTTTTTGAAAAGAAATACGTGTAATGGGGCATCTGGGTGATTCAGTCTGTTGAGCGTCTGACTCTTGATTTCAGCTCATCAGGTCATGATCTCAGGGTCAGGAGATCGAGCCCCGTCTTGGGCTCCACGTTCAGTGCAGGGTCTGCGTGGGATTCTCTCTCGCTCGCTCCCTCTGCACCTCCCCTGCTTGTGTTCTTTCTCTCTGAACAAATAAAATCTTTAAAAAATATATGTAATGGATGCATGTGGACAGATAAGAAGGTATTGGAAATGTATGTTGTCAGTGCGTATGGCTGGGTGATAGGACTAGAGGTTTAAAAAATATTTTCTGAGCTACCCTTTCTAAATTCACAAGCATATGTGATTTTTTTAGAATAACGGGGAAGATTAGAAAACCGAAAATTTGGAGTTGGGATTTTTCACCAAAGGACAATTGTCTGGGCCTCTTGATTGCGGCTTGTTTCCGTTGTCATAGATAACGCCAGGATTCGCATCTTTGCGTTGAAGCCTTTTCTTCCCCCCATGTTCTCAATTTTTTTCATAGAATCGTTTCCCAGAAGTGGCATCTCTAGGTCAGTGGGTATGAATGCTTCTTTCACTGATGATCCCCATTTCCAAATTGCTTCTCAGTGGGGCTGTGCCGCCACACAATGGCCTGGAAATATCTTGCCCACACTGGGTATTCTAATTGTATTTAATGCTTGCTAATCTAACAAGCAGAGAATGGCACGTCATTATTTCAATCTACATTTCCAGCAGGACTAAACAATCCTTTTTATCAGTTGATCACTTACGTGTTTTTTTATTGGTGAATTTTGCCATTTATCTGTTGGGCTTTCATTTTTTCACAAACTCTCTGCTAAAGAGAATGGCCCTTTTTCTGGGGTACCAGCCTAGCTATGGATACTCCCCCCTCAAGTGGCTGTTTCCCTTCTGATTTTGTGGGGTTTTTTCCCTTTTCTGTTCAAAGGCTTTAAACGGTTGTGTAGTTGAGTCTGTCACTCCTGTGCTTTTTTCTTTTATTTCTTCCAAGTTTAGCTAATTACCCTCTCACTCATCAAGCAGAAGTTTGATAAAATTTCAATTCTGTTTGCTTCTGGATTTTTAATTTATGTTTAATTTTTTAAAGATTTATTTATTTGACAGAGAGAAACACAGCCGGAGAGGGAACACAAGCAAGGGGAGTGAGAGAAGGAGAAGCAGGCTTCCCGCTGAGCAGGGAGCCCGATGTGGGACTTGATCCCGGGTCTCTGGGATCATGACCTGAGCCGAAGGCAGTCACTTAACCAAATGAGCCACCCAGGCGCCCTAATTTATTTTTAAAATAGATTTTATTTATTTATTTGATAGAGCTAGAGAGAGAGAGAGAGCACACAAGCAGAGGGAGAAGCAGGCTTCCCGCTGAGCAGGGAGCCCGATGCGGGGCTCCATCCCAGGACCCTGGGATCGTGACCTGAGCTGAAGGCAGATGCTTAACCCACTGAGCCACCCAGGCACCCCATGCATCCAGATTTTTAAAAAACACAGTTACCCCTTTACCTCTTTGGAAATGTATCATGCGACTCGTTTGTAGTAAGGATTTAAATTCATTTCCCTCTGTTTACTAGAGTGATATGACTCGTGCATTGAATCATCTTTCCCATCCATGTAAGAGTCCCCCTTTGTCCCCAGCTCATGTTGACCTCAGTGGTTGGGCCTGTTTCCATTGTACGTCTACTGATAACCAACTTCTGGAATGATTTTTTATTTAAAATTTATCTGATAGGGTTTATCCTATTTCATTGCATTTTAAGCTTATTTTCTTTCTGACTCTCACCCACTTGAGTGTAAAACCAAACCCTCTAAAAAGTGAGAGTTTCTCTGGGGACAAATATTTCTTGAGTGTGTCCCCAACACGGCCCCTGGCACATAGCCATAAGGAGTTCCTGCGTCTGAATGAATGAATTCACCCTTTATGGCACTCTCTTACTGAAGGTCGGGGTTTCCAGGCCTTTTCACTTTTATTTACTTGAAGAGACTAACTGGCCAGAGACGCCAGAGTTCCCTGTGTTGAACCCCAGCCACACACCCAGCAAAGCCCCATCTCTTCTCCTCCAGTGATCGCGGAGCTGTATTATTGGCCCATTGTGCAGATGAGGAGGCCGAGGTTCGGCGTGGTTCAGTGGCCTGAATTTGAAAGGCTGATAAGGGTCACAGCTGAGCAGCTTACCTGAGCTAGCCATTAAGCAGGTAGGGCTCAGGACGCTGTAGTGGCCGGTGTCGGTGTCCGATGGCCTGTGGGATGCTGGTGGCTATGAGACCCCCCATCCTCATTTGTACCCCGAGCACCCACGGGTGGCCACTCTCCTTTTCTCGTCCCCGCGAGCCAGGAGCCAGGAGTATGTGTCCTTTTCCTTTTGCTCAGATGTTCTAGGTGTTTATTACTGGTAATGACACCATCACTTTGCAGTCCTTTGGGAACATGTGTTTACTTGTACGTGTGACAGCTGTTCGCAGTCTCCCTTCTGTAACTGAGAAGGACAGTTACTCGATGGAGCTGAGGAGAGGAATCAGAACTAGCCCCCCCCCCCATCTGGTATTCTGTGCCTGGGGCCTGTCTTGGCCTTCAGGTTCCCCATGGCCTGTTTGGAGATGAATCTTTGATAAGTAATTTTCTTTGAAAGACAGAGTGAGTACAATTCGGTGTTACATTTTAAGGTAATGGGGCTTCTCTTTGTAAATGGAAACTCTAATCCGTAAATACTTAGCAACTGCTGTGGGTAAGGCTCTTGGCAGAGGGGTGGAAGGTAGATCTGGGCCCAAGTTCAGGTTTACCATTTATTAGCTGTGTGAGCACAGGCTTGGCCAGCCTCTCTACGGCTGCCCTTTCTCCCCTGGAAAACATAGATGAGAATCCCCGTCCTACAAAATAGTGGTGAGAAGCCAAAGAGAGAATGGGTGTTAAGAAATTAAACTCATTGGGGATGTCTGGGTGGCTCAGTTGGTTAAGCGACTGCCTTCGGCTCAGGTCATGATCCTGGAGTCCCAGGATCGAGTCCCACGTCGGGCTCCCTGCTCAGCGGGAAACCTGCTTCTCCCTCTCTCACTCCCCCTACTGTGTTCCCTCTCTGGCTGTGTTTCTCTCTGTCAAATAAATATATAAAATTAAAAAAAGAAAAGAAATTAAACTCATTGATGTACAGATTTGGTTGTGCTGAGGATCCAGGGGAAGAGGGTAGGGCCACAAAGGGGTGTCCGGGGACAGAGAAGGAAGAAGCCATTGAAGCTGAAGGTTTCTACCCTAGACTAAGGGTCTCCAAGAGTAGAACTAAGATCTTTACCAGGTAGGGATGTTCAGGGTGAAGTAGGAGACACAGGGAATGGAGACCCCAAGCTCCATAGAAGTGACTCCGTCTCTCAAAGCCCGGCAGAATTTTACCTACTGGCTTGGTTGCCAGTGTCTTCTACTCAACTCTTGGCCTCCTGGGAGGCAGAGCCGTATGTAGTCGCACGGTGTCCTCGACCCAGCACCCGCTGCATGCACAGCGCGGCTCAGGGACGGCTGGAACACTGGTTCACTGAAGGAGTGAGTAGTGCTTGAACCATGTTTGTTGACTGAATGAGCGTGACTTTGGTTAATGACATTTCCAATCTAGTAGAAAAGCAACTTCAAAGACGAAGGGACCCTGATGGGGACAAGAAGGATCTGTGAAAAAGAGAGCACTTTTGGTTGGGTAGCCTGGCGAACATGGAGAGGCTGCAGGGAGAGAGGCGTCCGTCCCCTTACTGAGCACGGTGTGGCTGGGACTCGGTTAGCAAGAGGGTCTGCTTCAGTTTCCTTCAAAGAACATTTGACTTTTAATTGATACTGGTTGCAAAAACATTGAAAATAAGACCTGTAAAAATCTAATCTGTTAATGTCTTAATAAGATTGAAAGGCCTCTACGGTGCCTGCAAGCAACGTCTCCTGGGCTGGTGTTCGTGTTCTCAGGGGAGCCCCGCCTCGGTCCAGGTGGATGGCCAGCTCAGCCGAGGAAGCAGGACGCGGGGGCAGAATGCTCCCCGACCCCAGCCACGGCTCCTCACCCAGAACTTTCTCATTGTGCAGCCAGAGAAGAGCTGCACCCTTCTTAGACTAGACCCGTGCCTTTGACATGATTTGTCTCTCAAGTGGCCGGGTGGGGGGGAGGGTCTAGAACCCAGAGCTCCTTCGTTCACCCGACAGACTGATCCGTGCCAGCTTCCCGCGCGTGTTGGCGAGGCTGCCGAGGGGAAAGGCTCGGAGCCTGGCGTCAAGGAGTTTCTACATGATGTGTCCACTTTAGGGACCCTGGAAACGAAGCCGGCTGGGCAGGGGCTCTGTCCATCCCCGCTGGGCCTCCCGTGTGTCAAACAAGTGACGGGAGTTTCCTCCCACCGCCGTGGCTTGGTTAAATACAAAGCCCAGTGGCTCCTGCAGGAGCAACACTGGCCGGGACGGAAGGGCTGCCCTTTCCCGGGCCGGCTGGGGCGCACGGTTGCCCAGGCTCTGTCACCCGGCCAGGTTCCCCAAAGCACAGCACTGTCGCCTGCATCGTGAGGACAGGCAGAGGGTAGCCCGAGCTCTGAGATTAGCGCGTTCTCGGCAAAAGCCACAGTGTTGTCGGTGGCCTTGCTTCTTGCCAGCTTGCTCCTCGGCAGCGGCCCGCAGCCCCTCCTGCTCTGCAACGCCAGCGCCGTCCCTCACACAGTGTCCCTGCCCCAGCCCCGTATTTGCTGATTAAAATCAGCCGCCTTGTCTGTGCCCATAAGCCTGTGATTGATTTGATTGTCCTGGCATTCGAAGAATGTTTTTTATTACAAAAATATTAGAAACATATTTTTTAAGGATTTTATTTATTTATTTGACAGAAACACAGCTGGAGAGGGAACACAAGCAGGGGGGATGAGAGAGAGAAGCAGGCCTCCCGCCGAGCAGGGAGCCCGATGTGGGGCTCGATCCCATGACCCCAGGATCATGACCTGAGCCGAAGGCAGACGCCCAACCAACTGAGCCCCCCAGGCGCCCAAGCCACCCAGGCGCCCCTAGAAACATTTTTTTAAAGGTAGAGAGCATCATATAATCAACTCCCATATACAGATAACAAGGCTTGGTGCTCGTTAACATTCGCCACATCTCTCCGTCTCCTTTATTGCCGTTGAAGTGCTTTCAAGCACATCGCAGACATCAAGACATTTTGGTATCTATCTCTAAAAAAATAATGACATTTTCCCTTCTCACTGTGACATCATTGGCATATCTTTCTTTTTTTTCTTTCTTTTTGAGAGAGAGAGTGAGCATGTGTAGGGAGGGGTAGAGGGAGAGAGAATCTGAAGCAGACTCTACATGAACACAGAGCCCAATGCAGGGCTCGATCCCACGACCCTGCGATCTTGACCTGAACTGAAACCAAGAGCCAGATGCTCAATGCACTGAGCCCCCCAGGCACCCTGGTTCACCCCCAATTACAGGAGGTCTGTTCAGCACGGGATACCGTCATAGGCTACATGTTGCCTTTTCCTGTTTCACATTTTGCTCTTTTATATCTTTTTTTTAAAGAATTTATGTATTTATTTGACAGAGAGAAACACAGCGAGAGAGGGAACACAAGCAGGGGGAGTGAGAGAGGGAGACGCAGGCTTCCCACTGAGCAGGGAGCCCGATGTGGGGCTCAGTCTGGGGTCTCCAGGATCATGACCTGGGCCGAAGGCAGTCGCTTAACCAACTGAGCCACCCAGGCACCCTGCTCTTTTATATCTTAAGCTTTTAAAATCTAGAACAGTTCCTTCTCCCCAACTCTTGGGTCTTTCTTGTTGGTTTTCATCATATTGTAGGAATTCTTGGATCTTTCCATCGAGATGATGAAGTTCATCGTGGATCCCTTCCTGGTACAGCAACACTTAGGTTCTTGCATTTCTGCGAGTTACGTTCACTGGAGCGGCTTGTATTTACTTCCTCATTGTTAAACTAGCTCCAGCAGCCAGGAAATGATTCAGATCAGGGGCGCCTGGGTGGGTAAATTAAGCAGCCCACTCTTGGTTTCCGCTCAGGTTATGAGCTCAGGGTTCTGGGATCAAGCCCCATGTCAGTCTCCGTGCTCAGCGGGGAGTCAGCTTGACATTCCCTCTCTCCTTCTGCCCCTCCCCCAAGCACATGTGCACACACGCTCTCTCTCTAAAATAAATAAATCTTTTAAAAAATGATTCAGGGAGGGGTGCCTGGGTGGCTCAGTTGGTTAAGCGACTGCCTTCGGCTCAGGTCATGATCCCAGAGACCCGGGATCGAGTCCCACATTGGGCTCCCTGCTTGGCGGGAAGCCTGCTTCTCCCTCTCTCACTCCCCCTGCTTGTGTTCCCTCTCTGGCTGTGTTTCTCTCTGTCAAAAAAATAAAATCTTTAAAAAAAAAAATGATTCAGGGGGCGCCTGGGTGGCTCGGTTGGTTAAGTGTCTGCTTTCGGCTCAGGTCATGACCCCAGGGTCCTGGAATCGAGTCCCAATCGGGCTCCCTGCTCAGCAGGAAGCCCGCCTCTTCCTCTCTCACTCCCTCGGCTTAGGTCATCTCTCTCTGTGTCAAGTAAATAAACAAAATCTTTAAAATGAATGAGTTAATTAAAAAATGACTCAAATCTGACCTGGGTTGGTAGTTTACTGGAAGAAGCTTTCCTTATGTTCATTTCTTTCTAATCTCAAATAAAATTATCTTCTGGATTTATACAGAGTTTTTTGACTTAGAAGGAGTGCAGAGCCATGACGGGGGGCTCTGAGGACCAGCCGTGGGAGGCTGGGAACAACCTCAGTAACTCCCGTTCATGTTCAGTTTGCAGAGAAATTCCAGGAGGTGAAAGAAGCGGCCAGACTAGCCAGAGACAAGTCCCAGGAGAAAATCGAGACCTCGAGCAATCATTCCCAGGTAAGTAATTTGTGCACAGAATAAATCTGTGTGTGATCAGCAATCAGGACTCTTTGTTCCTTGTCACTTTTGACGAGAAAGAGGGGACTTCTAGCAGGAGGGCGTTTTGAGGGCTTTTTTGACTGTTCGCCTGCTCCTGCGGAGGCGGGCATGGCATGTTTGTATGAGACTCTTGAATTTTCCAGAAGTGCTGATGTATTTTTGACAGAAAGCAGGGGATGAGATAAGAATTGCTGTGTGCCCCTGGCCGCGAAGGGGTCTTCCTTGTCACTATGTTTCGATACCAGAGAGGAGGCGGTGTGTTTCCCTTCTGTGCTGGGAGGTGTGCATTGAAAATAGTGGTACATCGCGCCCCCAAGACAGAAAACTTGTTTGATGCAGAGAAACCCTGTCTCTGTCTCTGTGTTTTCACAAAATTGGATGGGAGATGGTATTCCAAGAGCTCTGGATTTGGCAAAGGAGATATGGCTTTGCCAGAAATTGAGTATTTTGTCTCCTTGAAAGTGTGATGATTGACAAAAAGGAATCTATTTTAACCCAAAGTAAAAATACCTGCATTCTTGATGTCTGGTTTGGGGTTATGGAATGGTGGGAGGAAGGCTCGACCAAGTGGTAAGGCTCCGTACAGAGAGACGGGGAAGAGGAGACCTCGGGCTCGGGGGGGAAGGTTCGGGGTTGGGAGTAAGCACAGGGCAGTAGCAAGACGGCCGGGAGTGTGCCCGCTGGGAGTGAGGTGCACTGTGGAGGAATTCGAGATGACTTGGAGAGTCTGCAGAAGACCCAGAATTCTTCATTTGTAGCTTATTAATTATTATGTACTTAATTGTTATTGGGTAGTTTGGGCAGACGTTGGAGGTGTTGCATGACTTTCTCTGGAATTGACATGAGTGGTGCTCAAGGTTTGGAGGGAGTCCGGGAGTGAGGGACAGTAGGTAGATTGAAGGACACAGCCACGGGGGTCAAGAGGAAGGGATGGGTGTTGGCAGCCTGTAGGAGGAGAACCAGGAGGGCTGCATCTGGAGCTGTCAAGATCGACATTTTGAGTTGACCATCTGCTTTGAAGAAATGGTAGCTGAAGCCTTGGGGGAAGCGGGGGGGGGGTGCCTAGGTGGCTCACTGAAGTGACTGCCTTCCATTTGTATCTTGACCCTAAGGTCCTGAGATCGAGCCCCGCATCGGGCTTCCTGCTCTGTGGGGGAGCCTGCTTCTCCCCTGCTTGTGCTCTGTCTCTGGCAAATAGATAAAGAAAGAAAAAAAAAAGCAGCAACAGCAGTGGGGAGAGGAGGGCAAAGCTAGAGCCTTCAGAAATGCGCCCAGCTATGGGAAGAAAGACGGCAGAGAAGAGCTGTCCCCATCACGGAACCTGATGAGGCAGGAGCAGACTCAGCGGACAGGGCTGGCCCTGAGGACCTGGGGCTCCCCAGCCCTGTCCTGTCTCGTCGTATGAAAGATGCCTCGTGTGAATTTATGGAATTCTGGGTTAGGCTTCAGGTTGGACAGGAACCTCCCTGAATCTTTCTAAAGAATCTTTAATATAATCTGAGTGATACTATTAATTTCCTATACTAATTACCATACTGACTAAATCGCTGAGGAACTATAAAATTGGACACTGGAAAGAGTCCATAATCTAAAGCGTTTCTAATACACGATCTTTTTCTGAATACCACATATTGTAGAAATATCTTTGAACTTCATAATCGGAAGTTCTTTATATAAGGTTTCTGCTTTAATGTTTCTTTTTCCCAAAAAAAGCCTTTTATTCTTTTAAATTTTTTTAGAAGATTTATTTAGCCATTTGAGAGAAAGAGCATGGGCATGGGGGGAGGGGCGGAAGGAGGGGGAGAATCGTAAGCAGGCTCCCTGCTGACCCGACCCTGAGATCTTGACCTGAGCTGAAATCAAGAGTCCGACACTTAACTGACTGAGCCAGCCAGGCACCCCCCACAAAAGGTATTTTAAACCTTAAACAAAATCAACTATACCCATAAGGTATTATTTTATATATATGTATTAATTATATGTTAATTTTTTGTCTCCCAAGCTTTAGTTTTTTGTTTGTTTGTTTGTTTTTTCAAAGATTTTATTTATTTATTTGACAGAGAGAAACATAGCCAGAGAGGGAACACAAGCAGGGGGAGTGAGAGAGGGAGAAGCAGGCTTCCCGCCGAGCAGGGAGCCTGATGTGGGACTCGATTCCGGGTCTCCAGGATCATGACCTGAGCTGAAGGTAGTTGCTCAACCAACTGAGCCACCCAGGCGCCCCAAGCTTTAGTTTTTATATCTTCCTGATGTTTCCCCAGATGTAGAGATCATTGTACATTTTTCTTTGCATTTTTGTTAGATATCATGCAATTGCTTGCTTTCTTGAATCTCTTAGGGAATAAACACTTTGGGCAAGTTTTCCAAATATATGAAGATCTTAAACATCTTATATGGGTCTTATCCTGAATGTAAAAGCAATACATATTTACCACAGAAATCAAACCATGCCATACTCTAAGTAGGAGAATAAGAACGACCTGCTTTCTCACCACGCAGAGTATTCATGTTTTGGTGTGCATCTTCCTGATACAATTTTCTAGTATATTTTTATATCGTTTTTAACTTTTTTGCTTTATTTTTTTCCTAAAGATTTGGTGTATTTATTTGACAGAGAGAGATAGCAAGAGAGAGAACACAAGCACGGGGGAGCTGGAGAGGGAGAAGAAGGCTCCCCAATGAGCAGGGAGCCCCATGCAGAACTCAATCCCAGGACGCTGGGATCATGACCTGAGCCGAAGGCTGACTTACTTAACAACTGAGTCACTCAGGCGCCCCTACCCTTTTTACCTTGTATTTCATGATCATTCCCCTGTGTTTTCAAATATCCTTTTTCAAAACTGTCTTAATGGCTAGTATTTGTATCGCAATTTTATTCCATTAACCACACTTTGGGACATTGGTGTGGTTGGTTTCTAATTTTCATGAATATAAATGACACTGTGTTCAATGTCTTTGCACATCTCTGTGCATTTGGTAATTTCTGCAGGATAAATTCTTGAGGCGCGAGTTTTTGGGTTAGAAGGGGCATTTTTAAAAGCTTTTGATAAATACTGCAGACTTAGCCTACAGAAATGTATGATTCTAACCCACACCAGCAATGACTGAGAACAATTTTTTCCTCCCACACTCTCACCAACAAACCTTTGTTGACTTGACAGAAGAAAAATGTATTCTGTTGGCTTTTTTCATTTCATGTTTCTTTACCAGTGAAATTAAATATTTTTTGTGTCTATTGATTCTATCCATTTCTTCTGTAAATGTCAATTGTGTATTTTTTTCCTTTTTTAAAAAAGTTGAAATGTTTATCTTTTTGTGTTGACTTTTTAAAAAAGATTTTATTTGAGAGAGAAATAGAGTATGAACACAAGCGGGATAGGAGTGGATGGAGGGGCCGAGAGAGGGGGAGAAGCAGACTCCCCACTGGGTGGGGAGCCTGACGTGGGGCTCAGTCCCAGGACCTCAGGATCATGACCTGAGCCAAAGGCAGATGCTTAACCGACTGAGCCACCCAGGTGTCCCCTTTTTGTGTCGACTTCTAAGAATTTTATTTTTTAACATGGATATTTTTGAACATACGCAAAGCTAGGTAGAATTGTATGATGAACCTCCATGGGACGCACACATCAGCTTTAACAATCAGGGGCTCACAATCACTTGTCTCTTTGGCGTCTCCTCCCCTTCCCCCTACATTTTAAGCAAATCTCAAACATCTTAGCGTTTCATGCATGACTCATGTGTGTGGCTCAGAGAGACAAGAGTTTTTCAGGATAACAAAGGTATTAACATCTTGTTTTTCGTATATGCAAATATTCAGCAGCAGATATTTTGCCCAGGTTTTTGTGCATTTTTAATTTTGTTTATGGCATTTTTTTTTCCAGTGCAGAAATTCAGTGTTAGTCAAATGTATGCATTATTCCCTCCAGGCTTCTTTCCTTTGCCTTTATACTCTGTGGAGGCCAAGATCTAAGATCTCATCCAAGCAGATGAGATTTCACCTCCCCATGCTATGACTTATTACAGAAAATATTTCAGAATATTCATAATAAGGCTAATGAGCCGCGGAGGCCGCGCACACATACCATATCTGATCCCTGCTGCTTTCATGCGTCTTGTTCTCTCTCGGGCCCCAGGGGCTATAGGTCGGCCCCATTTCTAGTACTTTTTCTTTTCCTCACTCACTCTTTCTTGTTCCCTGTTGTAAACCCCAGCTCCCCTCTCGTCCCTGGCTTCTGTGTTAAATACGGGAGACCAGGTACGCCAGCGTGCGGAGGGGATCTATAGAGCTGAGTACAAAGTAACGGTGACCTTCCCGGGCTTGCTCAGCCTGCCCTGGACTCCTCTGGGCCTTTTCCTTGGTTCTTTTTTTTTTAAAAAAAAAAACAATTTTTTTAAAGGGTTTTATTTATTTATTTGAGAGAGATGCAGACTGAGAGCACAAGCAGGGGGAGAGGCCAGAGGGAGAGGCAGACTGCCCGCTGAGCAGGGAGCCCAAGACGGGACTCGATCCCAGGACCCTGGGACCATGACCTGAGTGAAGACAGACGCTTAAAGACTGAGCCCCCCAGGCGTCCCCCCTGCTTTAAAATGACCTGTCAGAGGTAGTAATTGAATGATTAATAAGCTCTCATGCTGGCCTCTGCGCGTTCTGGTCGGATGAGTTGGTTCCCCCGACTCATGAACACACTTCCTCCTTGTGCCTGGTGTGCCGCTGCTCTGAGCACATACCGTGTGAAGGTAACTCACTTTGGCCAGGAGTTTGGGTGTGAAAGCCCGTCTTCTGCTCAGGTTTCTAGCGTCAACGGGACGGACGATGAGAAGGCCTCTCATGTAGGTCCTGCTGACGCGCACCTCAAGTCTGAGAATGACAAGCTGAAGATCGCCTTGACACAGAGGTACGGGGGTTCAAGTTCCACATGGCATTTTCTCCACAGTGCCTCCCGTGGCCTCTCCCGCCTGCCCGGGTGTCACGAGGCCACTGGGTCCTGCTCGGGGTTGCTGGTCTTGTCTCCAGGCCAGAGGAAGGCCAGCTGGCGACAGAGCATGTGCCTGCCCGTGTGTGTGTGAGATTTCAGAGCATGTGAAAGGGGTGTGTGTGTGTGTAAGTGTGGGAGAGACGTTTCCCTGTGCTTGTGTTTTGTTCTGTTTTTTTTGAGGAGACAAATGGATCATTTATTTGTATAGGCTAAGACTGAATCTCGAACATTCCAAAAAAACCTATAAAATCCTAACTATGAAAAAATAATACAATCTCTCACAAAAATCAATAGCTTTTCTAGGTACAAACAAACATCACATAGAAGATATGTTTGAAGAAGAGATTTCCTTTACAATACAAGTTAAAACCATCAATTACATGAACTAGAAACATAAATACACAAAACTTAAGAGCAGAGAATCTCTGTGAAGAAAATTTTAAAATGATCTTGAGGATCATACATGAATAATTTAACAAATAGCAAGATATATTCTATTGGGAGGTGGAAGAAATGACTTCATATTTTAAAAAGAATCCATTCCCCCTAAATTGATGCATAAATGTAACACAGTCCCCATAATAATATCAACATTATTTTTTTAAAAAGATTTTATTTATTTATTTGACAGAGAGAAAGATCACAGGTAGGCAGAGAGGCAGGCAGAGAGAGAGGAGGAAACAGGATCCCTGCCAAGCAGAGAGCCCGACGTGGGCCTCCATCCTACGACCCTGAGATCATGATCTGAGCTGAAGGCAGAGGCTTTAACCCACTGAGCCACCCAGGCGTCCTCAACACGATTTTAATTCTTAATGACTACACGGGCCATGCTTTCGTTTTCCTATCTTGGGAGTTTGGCTGGGCTGGCCTTGTGAGCATGCTCAGAGCTGCTGTCCTTGGGAATCCTCATGTCCCCACCTCGGGCAGGGGCGTGGCCAGCTTCCCCCAACCTTTCTGTGGCTGAGAAGCTGCTCTCCCCAGACTTGCCCCATTAAAAAGCTGCATCATATTAACTCCATTTTACAGATGAGGAGACTGAGTCCCCATGGTAAAGTGAGTTCTTGCCTAAGGTCACAAGGCTAGGCAATTTCTCCACCGTCCTGCCCACTTTTCACTCTTTGTTGTTTAAGACACAAGATGCTGTTGGATGAAAATGTTTCACCCCTAAAAATAACGGTTTTTAAGTCCCAAGTTAATGAACAAGTGCATTATAGGAATGGGTGTGAAGCCATTTTCCTAAAGCAGCTTAAATTCTCAGCCATCAATTCTGAGATTAATCGGATTCCATTTTACTTTTTTTTTTTTTGCCTGTGGTGTTTGAAACTGAAAGCTTGTCTTTCTAGTCATGTCCCTGCGTCCTTGAGGCTGTGGATGGAAGAGAACAGAGATTACTGAGAAGCATCCTATTTACTTACCCACCCCCAAAAAGGCTTTTTGAGACAGAAGTGACATCAGCCAGGCATGATAGATTAGAAGCAGACACTTCCAGCGGGGTGCACCTTGTGTGTCCACGTGTGTCCCAGTGTCCACGTGTCCTGTGTGTCCTGGGTGTCCATGTGTGTCCTGGGTTTCCACATGTGTCCTGTGTGTCATGTGTGTTCAAGTGTGTTTTGTGTGTATATGTGTTTTCTGTGTGTCCACGGTTTCCTGTGTGTCCACGTGTGTCCTGCCTGTCTTGTGTGTCCTGCGTGTCCCCGTGTCCCACACAGTTCTGGCCTCAGGGCGCCTGCAGCTCTGCACATGCGTGGGCTGTGAAGCCAGGAGACAGAAGGACCATGAAAGCCAACAGCCCCTGAAGGGAGGCTGATTCCAGTTTGTTTCTTGTAGCTACTCCCTTGTGGAGCACATAGGATGACAGGCAAACGCGAGGTTGTTTTGGTCACATGGGGGCGTCCCTCAGACCTGTCACCCTCCTCCACCCCTGAGGTGATGTAGGGATGGCCAGGGGGACACATAGGTCACTGTCCCCTCTGCCCTCTGTCGTCGGCTCTGGGTCCCCTACAGGCTGGGAGGGCCCACAGGTTATCTCCTGGAGCGGGGCTGCCTGTCACCCTGGGATCCGGGGGTGGCAGGGACTCGTGGTGCTCCTGGAGGCCTGCTTCAGAGCCCGCAGCCTTGGGGCTTGCCTCAGGAAGGGACAGGACCGAGGCTTCTGGGGCAGGGGCTCAGCAGGCCGTGAGGGGGTCCTCCCCACACCCTGCGCCCTTCTTAGCTGTGGCTCCTTCTCTGCGAGTTTCGCTCTTCCCTCAAGTGATTCTGTAAGAAAGCAGCCCGCAAGGTGACCTGTCGGCACCAGGGAGGCACCTGATCCTGGTGGCCGGCCGGCCGGGGTCCAGGCTGTGGCCCCCCTAGCGGCGGCCGGGGGGGGGGTGGCACCCGGCATCCCGGTCACCGCCGGCCGCCCGCAGTGCCGCCAACGTGAAGAAATGGGAGATGGAGCTGCAGACCCTGCGGGAGAGCAATGCCCGGCTGACCGCGGCGCTGCAGGAGTCGGCCGCCAGCGTGGAGCAGTGGAAGAGGCAGTTCTCCATCTGCCGCGACGAGAACGACCGGCTCCGGAACAAGGTGGGGGTCCCTGTGCCGCCTCGCTCCCCCCACCCCCGTGGCAGCACCAAGAGTCCCCGTCACTTCCCTCGGAACACCCCCCACCTCCCCACTTTCCTGAGCAGTCAGGTGTCCCCGCTGCTGCCGCAAAGGAGAAGAGGGACACGTGGGAGACCCCACCTAGTCCGTCCACTGCTGGCTGCGGGTGGGCCCCCTTGGCCTGCTCTGGGGGCCGGGACCTTGGGTAGAGAAAAGGGACCAGAGGGCGAGCCAGACGAGAGACTCGGGCGACGGCATGGGGCCTCCCTGCACGCCATCCCTGTGTCGAAGAGTCTGAATCGGGAAGTGGGCAAAGGCACCTGGCACCTGGAGCGCCAGCCAAGCCCAGCGCGTCTGCAGCCTTCCCTGCAACGAGTCGCTCGCGCTCCCTGTGGCGGGGCTGAGTCGATGACGTAGTTGTGGGGCAGTGGAGATCCGGGGTCTCTTGTGGCTGTATTTGATGCTCAGCACGTTGGTCCAGCGGGCCGTGGGCAGCCGCTGCCACGAAACTGTGGGCCTCTGGGGGATCGCATCACCCCGAGACAGGTCTTCGCTCTCCCTGGCCCCCCCGTTTGTAACCTGCCCTGAGTGGAGCCTAAAGGGAGCCGCCGGAGGCCACTCCCCCGCTCATCTTATGTGCCGTCTTTGCTTCAGATGGCCCATAAAACTGCCTCGTGTCACTTTTTCATTTCCGTGCCTGAAGTGCCGACTGAGGGCACCAGGCCAAGCACTGACTCCGCGCTCCCTCCCAGGGCCTTCCCCAGCCATCTGCTGGTGGCTTGACTGCCCTGGTTTCCTTTCCAGGCAGGGAGCTGGCTCTCTCCCTTGGTGTCAGCGTAACGGGGGGAGCAGAGGAAGTGCACTCCGTAGGGTTGCACGGGGAGCTGGATTTCCAGGCACGAGGTAGAAGGTGGTTGAGTCCCTGGTGGCCCTGTGGGGGGGGGGCGGTCAGACTCCGGGGCTGCCATGCAGCCATCTCTGCACGTGTCATCATTGTGACCACCCAGTGCCCTTGCCCTCGAGGACGGCCGCCTGCTTGTGGAACCCCACCAGTGTGGGGCTTTTGTGTTGCTGTGGGTTCCCTTCTGCTTGGCACTCTGCACCCGCACTCTGGCCGCTGCGCAGCTCTCCGCGTCTTCTGAGGGGTCAGGCCTGGGAAGGGGAGAAGGCTCTCT
Organism: Spilogale gracilis; assembly: GCA_004023965.1. NCBI lineage: Eukaryota > Metazoa > Chordata > Mammalia > Carnivora > Mephitidae > Spilogale > Spilogale gracilis. The sequence continues at coordinate 40,456 of PITA01008023.1, read as the reverse complement.
GGGGACTTGCCGGTCCAGTCCGCACCTATCAGCTCTCCTGGAGGAGGCTCGCTCAAAGCCCAGGCCCTTCTTGCGTGCCTCAGTAAGGAAAGGTCACCCCAGTTTAAAATGTTTGAAATGTCATTGCATCTCATTTGGCGACCAGGGTCCCACAGCGTTGATCAGTTCTCTTTCCTGCTGACTTAAACCTTTGAGATGAAATAGAATAATTCAGGACATGATCAAGTGATGTAAAAAGTCATTATGGGGAAGAGCAGATAGATTCATGAGACATCTGGCCCCTACTCAAGACGAATCCTTTAAAGCAAACCGCCGGTCCTGTCCCGTGGCCGTGAGAGTGGCCCGGAAGTTGAGCACATCCTGTGGCCAGGTTTTGTGACTGCCGTGGCTCTGCTGGCATCAGGCAGCGTGTCTCGTGCACACAGGGCAGGCGGGCAGCCCGCCGGGGAGCCGCACAGGGTCTGCTGGTAGCCACAGCGTGTAAGTGGGTTAGTTCACGGTTGTTGTGAAGGAGCCTAAAGAGCCGTGGTGAGCTTCCGCTCCATGACCGAGGTGGGAGCCTCCCTGCTGCAGCCCGTGGCGTCTGTTCCAGATCGATGAGCTGGAGGAGCAGTGCAGCGAGATAAACAGGGAGAAGGAGAGGAACACACAGCTGAAGCGGAGAATCGAGGAGCTGGAGTCAGAGCTGCGGGAGAAGGAGACGGTGAGTGGGGGTGCTGGCCGGCGGCTGTGGGGCACGTGAGCAGCTCCCGGGGGCAGCACGGGGGCCGCTGACAACTGCGGCAAGGCTGGGACCCGAGGGGGAGCTGGACACCGACGAAGCGGTCGGAAACGTTCACAGGTGATCCGAAGTGGCCTTGTGCGGGCCCAGGGACGCAGCGAGAGCCCCCGCCGGGCGGCATTTATTTTCCGCAGGGAGGGGGGAGCAGGACAGTTACGTGCACAGATGCTGGAGGCCAGGGGCAAGGCACCAAACCTCCCAGCCTCAGTTTCCCTGCTTAGAAGAGGGAGATGCTAAGAATCCCTGTCTCTCTGTGGCATTGTGCACACTTCACACGATAACGCGTGTTGACACGCTCAGCCCTTGGGATTACCCGTGTGCTGATCCACCACCGTTGTCATTATTGAGGACGGTGTAGACGCCAGGAGCTGCTTCTGCTAATATGCACACAGATCGTGGGTTTTTAAGAACGATTTCAAGAAGGCGGTTCTATCTGAGTTGCTTTCACATTCTTTTTCAAATTTCTGTGTCCCGTAGGAGTTGAAAGATCTCCGCAAACAAAGTGAGATCATCCCTCAGCTCATGTCAGAGTGTGAATATGTGTCTGAGAAGTTAGAGGTAAGGAGCCCCCTCCGCCTCGGCCCCGGCTAGAAGGCGTCCAGGCGTTTCTTGTTTCCCTGGGGCCTCCCCCTCCCCGCTCCCCTGGTAAAGAAGAGTGACTTTCTAGTCACGAGAAGCCCGCGGTCCCTGCACACCAGATGCCGTCTCTGGCCCCGGGTGCAGACTTTCAGGGCGGTGAGGAGCAGGCCAAGGCAGGGCGGAGAGCGTAGGACCTGGACGGGGCCACCTTGAACACGACCTTGAGGGGTGCCCCTCACTGGCCTCAGTTTCCTGATCACGCCCTCTTTCGTTTCCCCCGGCGCCGGGAGCGTGTTGTTCCTGTGTGCAACCCCCGCCCCACATTTGTTGGTTCCTCTACACCCAAAAGTCAGGCTCCCACTGCCTGTGGGGGCGCAGGCCTGCACCCCATTTACGAGCCACAGCCACCCTGCCCTCAGGAGGAGCCCGACTGGCTCCCTGGCCACACCACCTGATCCCCACGCCCAAAGCCTCAGCCTCTCCGTGGAGCCAGGGAAACAAGCCACTGCCCCATTTGTCCTGTTTCTGTCCCCCAGAGTGGAGTTCACGTGTGGCCTCTGCGGACCCTTCTGGGACGAGGGCGGAAAATCCCTCGTGCTGGGCCTGCAGACTTAGTCTACTGGGCATTTGTGAGAGGGCCCACTCGCAGCCTCCTCCCCGAGGCAGCACCCGAGCTCTGCATTCTGTGTAGGGCGGCCCTCTGTCGGGCCAGAGTGGGCCCTGCGCTCTGCCTGTCAGCACGGCGGCTGGGGCCAGGAGGAGAGCAGGGCGCCCCGGGACCTCCGGTCCTGCCCTGATGCCCCCGCCACAGACTTGCGAGCTGGGGGCTTGGCAGGACCAGGGACCCCAGCCCGGGAGAGGGGACAGCTGGGCTGTTGCACGGTCTGGGCAGACGGGCCCCCTTGGCTTGGCTGCAGGCCCTTCTCCCCTCTGTGGTGCTTCAGGCGGCGGAGAGAGACAATCAGAACCTGGAGGACAAGGTGCGGTCCCTCAAGACAGACATCGAGGAGAGTAAGTACCGCCAGCGCCACCTGAAGGTCGAGCTGAAGAGCTTCCTGGAGGTGCTGGACGGGAAGATCGATGACCTGCACGACTTCCGCCGCGGCCTCTCCAAGCTGGGGGCCGACAACTAGGGGGCCCCGGGGCCGTGGCCTCCGTCGTACGGGGCGGTGTGGCACCTGTGCGCTCGCGTGGGGCCGGCGCTGTCGCCTCCCCGGCCTGACTCAGGAACCCGGCGCCAGACCGGCCCGCCTGCCTCCCCGGACGCGTCCCGCAGTCAGTGTGGGGACGTTTGTGTCTTTCTCAAGGGCTGTTGCAACCGCACCAACTGGACAAAGTGTCTTCTGATCCAAATACGAGCGTCCTTTACACCAACTTCTCCAGAAGTGCGGGGGCGGGTAGTGTTTGAGCGTCCGCCAGCACCCCTGCGGGGGGGCAGCAGGTGTCCCCTCGGTCAGAATCCACACGTGCCCAGCAGCCACTGGCGGAGACTCGTGCAGGGAAAGAGCACAGGTCTCTGATGGTGCCGGGGGTCGCCCGCCTCCACGCCACCCCTTCCTCCACCTCGAGTGTGTAGGGTTGCCACAACGTCCCTTTCCTGGGCTTTAATTTGTGAGCAGGTCGCTGTGCTGTGGGAGCCGGGCGCGGTGAGGGTCCCTGGCATGAAGTAGGTGCTTAATAAATACTGGTTCAGAGAAACATATAAACAGCACTTAGTGTTTTAATCAGCCCCCAGCAGCATCCATCAGACCCTGTTGGACAGGCCCTCATCTTGCTGCACTGGACAGGAGTTGGTCTGATGGTGTGCAGTCACACTTCTGGGTGGGCTGCAGGGGCCCTGGGGCAGGGGCTGGTCCGAGGCCGCTCCCTAGCCCACCCCTGCTGCTCTGCCCCTGGGTGCCCTTGAACTGCGAGCACCCTTCTCTAGGGTGGGGGTCTAGGCTAGGACCCCATGTAGGGACGGGACAACAAAGAAACAAATTACACGCGGCCGCGAGGGAGAGTCTGCTCAAGCTGGCTGCGCTGTGGCCTTAGCAGCAGGAGCCTCTTCCCTCGCCCCCTCTCCGTTCCTGCTGAGGAAATGGACAGAGCCATAAAGCTCTCCTCTCTGAGTTGCTGGGCTCCCAGCATGGGGCAAGATGGGTTCAGTGCTGGCCACAGGCATTTCTAAATGCATATCGGGGTGGTGGAGGCTTTGGTGCCTCCTTACCCCCCATCCCTGCTTTGGGAACCCCCAAGAGGACATCTCCTTCTAGAAAGAGTTTCTAGAATTTCTCCCTAGTGGATTTGCATGGACAGTAAAACAGGTGGGACAGGAGGATGTAGGTGGGACACACAGAGATGCAACTGGGGCCTGCGATGAGGGAGGGGAGGCCAGCCATCGGGCGCGCCTTGGATGGGGGACAGCTCTGCTTGGGCGCACTGGGCTCGTGGCAGACAAATGGTGGCATGGTCAGCCTTCTTGGTGACCTGAGCCAGGATGCACTTTCCCCAGAGCCCCAGATGGTTCTCAGGGCAGTGGGGAGCAGGTTCCTACTGGTCAGGACCCGCGGTCCCTGCTCACCAGCCGGTCCCTGACAAGTGAGGCCTGCACTGTGCGGGCGGTAGGCTCTACAGTGTGGCCTTGTGTGTCGCAGCCCCGCAGCCAGGAGCAGGAAGGGCCCCCCCGAGGGGGCGGGTGCAGCGGGGAAGGCAGCACAGCTACAGGAGAGCGCCGGCCTTTCACTCCCTTCTGCTCTTCTCTGAAGATCTTAGTGCTTCCTCACTGCCTTCATTTAAAAAAAGATGGAAGATGGCCAGGGGCAACCCGGACGGTCCATGGAGAGACGGCCTCGCTGGACAGGTCCTGGCACGGCGAGGGTGAGCTCCATGGGGGCTGCATTCAGCCCGCTCTCTGCCTGAGCCCAATCCATGCCTTCGCTTTGAGGACATCTAGCTGCACCGATGCCCTCCGGGTGCCCTCACACCGCCTCGCACTCGCACACCGCCAGCCAGGCCGTGCTGCGGGCCATCACAGCCAGGACGGCACTTCCCTGCCGGGGCACATCTCCTGAGGTTGACATGTGCCGGGCTGGCACCCGAACAGGCCACGATTAGCTGTTTTCCTGCATCTGCCAGACCCGGGGCCCAGAGGAGGTGAGGTGAACCAGGGAACCCCTTCATCATAATGGGCCTTAAAACTAATGTTCTTTCTGGGGCGCCCAAGTGGCTCAGTCATTTAGGCAGCAGACTCTTGATCTTGGCTCAGGTCATGATATCAGGGTCCTGGGATCAAGCCCTGCAGCGGGCTCCCTGCTCACGGGGAGTCTGCTTCTCCCTCTGACCCTCCCCTGGCTCACGCTCTCTCAAATAAATAAATCTTTAAAAATAATAATAATTTTCCTTCTAAGTAAAGACCCAACTGGATGCATCACAAAATCAGGAAGGAAGAAAGGAAAAGCCTTCCTTGTGCCCAGGCAATGAGCCCCGCAAGTGACGGGTTGGGACAGTGTGGTCACCTTGAAGGGAGAGTGAGCCAGCACCCAGGGACACCTGGAGCTTGGGGAGCCCGTCAGTCCCACGCTGTCCTGCGTGCTGTCCTCAGGTGGGCAAGAACACTGGGCAGTGTCATCCCCCATTTCACAGGGGGGAAGCAGAGTCAGATGGTGACACGCCCGTCCCCCAGCAGCCTCATAGGCTCCCCATCCGGCTCTTCCGGACCTTGGTCCGGGTCTTTCCGGGAGCCATGCCACTGCTCTCTCCCTTTGTGACCTTTGCATGCCAAGAAAAAAGTTCTCTGGGATCCTGATGAGAGCACATGGCTCCTATATTATTTTAATCTACATCTGCTGCAAGTGGTGATTTATAAATGAGTGAACAAGAATTACATTCATAGTCATTACAGACAGTAAGTCCCAGTTTTGAATATCTCTAACTCGGCAGGGGTCTTTCTGAGAGCGTGTTGGTTTAAATGATGTCCGTGCTCTGAGAGGCCAGACCTACGGGACCCGAACATTGCAAGTTCCTCGTTGCTGGCTTGCTTTAGTGGCGGTAAAGCATACCGGTGGGCAGGCCTGTGACGGCAGAGCGCTAAACCAAGTCCCGGCTGCGAGGTTGTCTGACCGCTGCTGGCCACCCCCGGCCCTGAGTGGGGCCAGCTCTGGGGAAGGGGCAGGCCAGCCCTAGGGCTACAGCAGGCTGAGCGGGACCTGACTTGACCCCTGGGAGGACTGTCCAGGTGGGCAGTGGCCTCCAGCCCGCAGGCTCCCCGTGGGCTTCTCCAGACTCTGGCAGCCCATGAGCTCCGCCGGGAGAGTGGTGGCGTCCGACAGGCAGATACTGTATTTGGGGTGAAGCGTCGAGTCGGGGGTCAGACAGAGTCAAGCTCAGGTGCTCCCTGGAAACACTGCCATCAGCCCATTCTAAAGGACTCCTTTTCTCTAGAGTCAGGGGCAGCGCGGGCTGAGAGCCAGCCATGGGGTGTGCCAGGGGCCGCACTGGGGCCCCTCCTGTGTCACTAGGCGCGCCCTCCGAGGGTGCAGCTGTGATAGGACTTTAGAATAGGCATTTGGAAGAGCCTGCGCTTCGAGATGGGGACAGCCGTACTCTTTGCTCATCACTGAAAGGGGGTTGTTTGTGCCATTGGTCCTTCTAAAAGTTACGACTTTTATTTCCTTGAAATGTTGCTGGAATTTTGAAACACTGACAGTTCAGACCACAAGCTTGCAAATCAACATCCATATAGATTTTTAAACAATATGCATGGTTTAAAAGGAGCCTACTTCTGAGTGTGTGGTTTCTTCAAAAAGAACATATATTTGGGGGGGTGGGGGTGACATCACAGAGAGCAAATCCTGTACAGAAATACTCCTTACATGTCTTTTCCATACGCTTGCCTCAAGGATATGGGCTTTTCCTCTGTAAACACCAGCCAGGCAAGAAGGCGACTTCGGTAGTGATTCGGCAGCTGGATGGAATGTTCTAGTGAACTTGGAAGTGTGTGTGTGCGTGTGTGTGTGCGTGTGTGTGTGTGTGTGTGTTGGAAAAAGTAGGAGGAACTATAAGGAACTGTTTTAAATAAAAAATATATATATACCTAAGAACATCCTTTGATAATCCTGGTGGTGATGCTTTATGTTCTGAAATCTGATTCTGAGGAGACGAGTTTCTGGGTCCTTTGTTTCGATGGCATCCACAGGGCCCTACTGTCTTTGACGATGCAAAACCTATGGAAAGTGGTCCCCCAGGCCACACAGACCCCTGGTGCACCCGTCAGGAGGCCAGACTGGGGGACACTTTGGCAGATGATTGACAGGTCTGATGATACGCAGCTCTGGGGAACATGTTACTATTTTTATCCTGTTGTATCGCTTTTGATATAAAGTCCTGACTTTAAGTTAATTGTTGTAGCAATATCTTGTGATATAACAGCCCATTAGGCATCTCTTATACCAAGTGTAAGAATTTAATGATTAGTTTGAGGTGGTCAGGTGGACTCTCCCAGGAGTACAAGGATGTGGGTTTTTTTTTCCTTTTTAAATGCATTTTTGGTACCTAAAGAATATATACATTTTTCAAAAGAAACTACAGATGAGTGAAAAGAAAAAAAATTACCCGCTGTTAGACCATCTGATTATAACCACTGTTAACATTTTAGCGTATCTCTTTTCAGACTTCTTTCTGTACATCTGTATTCATTTCATTACTTTTTCATGAAATACAATTGTTATACATAGCTGTTCATAACTTTCTTCCCTTGTGACATTATGCCATGACCATATGTCACTCAAGAGGCAAATTCCATCATTTTTAATGTCTATATAGGTTGTCCCATGGATCCTTGGGTAGTTCCCGATCTGTTACGGTCACGGTCAAGGATGTGATGAAATCCTTTGTTCTGACATCTTTATAAACTTGTCAGAAGATTTCCTGAGGATCGTTTCTCAATTCAGACTTGGTAGCTCCGAAGTGCGGTGAGCAGCACCCATGGTGCCCCACGTCTCCTCCTGACCTTGCTGGGCACATGGGAGACTCCGCTCCGGTCCCCTCATCTGACATGCAGGGCCCCATGGTATTCTGGGCCCCGAGAGCTGAGCCGAAGAGACCTGAGAAACTCCCAGGCCGAGCCTGGAGGCACCCATGACCCGTTCTCCAGGTCTCCTGCCTCTGCACGGGGCGATGTCCTGACCCTGGGCCTCCGTCAGCCAGGGTCCTTGAGGGACCTCAGAAGAACCCGCCTCTCCCCTCCCCTCCCCCACCCCCCACCTGCAGGGACACGGGGTGTGGGGTGAATGGTGAGCCTTGGGCGCCAGGCCACCGGGGTTTCAGGGCTAATTTGTCACTGCTGCGTGACATGTCCTATGTGGACTAACAGAAAAGGCTACACGTGTTTTTAGGACTTGTAATATATATTGCCTCTAACTGCCTTCCTGAAAGATGATTCCAGATTATACGCCCGCCAGCGGGGTGTGAGAATGTGCCCTCCCCCTTTAACACTGGCGTTCCCGTGGGGCTGGGGCGCTAGTTTCGGCCCGCATTGCTTGACTCGAGTGTGAGCCTCACTAGCAAAACTATCAGTCGGACAATACTCTTTTGTACTTACCTATTCATCTCCTCTGGCCCCTTTTCTCATAAGATGTGTAGCTATCTCAGTGATGTCCAGGAAGTTCTTCCTTTCCCCATAAATATCCTTAAAAAAAAAGTACATGTGGCTTTTTAAAATGTTTAGACATTTAAGCATTTCTTTTTATTCATACCTATCTTTTCCTTCATGTCCACTACCTTTTCTGTCAGGCTTATGAAAATCCTTCGGATTTTAATTCCAAGACGGAATACATAGTCACCAGGATTTTATTCTTACACTATCATTGTTTTTAGGCAGTTAAATCTATGGTGGGTGAGGAGATGGGTGATCCATGGGTGACCACGGATCATGATGAGCACTGGGTGAAAGGTAGGATTCTTTGATCACTATATCGTATGCCTGAAACTAATATCATACTGTATTAAGTATACTGGAATTTTTTTTTTAAATAGGCCAATAATAAAAATAAAATGAAAAAAAAAAGTTAAATCTATGATCCATCTGGAAGTCTTTTTCCAAATTGGGAAATCTGTCCTTTCTCTACAGATATGAAATTCCATTTTTACTGTAGACCCAATCCTTCTGAATCATGAAGTATGCTTCTGAGCTTTCTATGGGACACATCTCGTACTGGTGCCTCACTGTTTGCCATCGCCTATTTAGACTAAATGTCTCCATGAATTAAACTTTTTCAAAGAAATTTTAGTACTTTTCATATATGACTTTCTAAAAGAAATTTGGGATCATTTTGTAATGTTTACAAGAATTGGACACTGGCTCATATAAAAATTTATAGCTTACTCTTCAGAGAGAAGTAACATCTTTATAATATTTCAACTTTGATTTCAGTAAATTTATAAAGTATTACGTTCCTCCGTATATTTTTTCTAGCGTAATTTTTGAAGCTGTGCGTCCTATTGTAAATGAGCTCTCTTGTTCATTGTATTTTCCAACTGCTTATTGTTCATAGAAAGCACTATTTTTTTTTAATGAAAATTAGACTCACTGATTTTTATTTAAAGGATGAGAGTTGTATAAATATACATCTTAGGGGGAAACAGATACTCAAAGTATCCCATAATGAAAAGCCCTCTGCCCTAAGATAGTCAACAGTTGGTGCATATTCCTCAAATTTGTTTTCTAAAAATGTGTTTCTCTTTTATCCTTTTGACCATATGCAACAATACAACTCTTCCACTACTTGCATTTTTTTACTTGGTAGTAGATCTCAGGCGTCTTCCTGGGTCTGTATGCATCAAGCTACCTCATTCTTAACTTACATAGAGAGCAGTGTGTGTATACTAGTTTCTTTAATGTGGCAATTAGTGGTTCATCTTGTAGCTAGCCAATTACTGAGTTTTCTTTTCTTCTAATGGTTTTGTTGTTATTAATTCTTTTGCATCTCTCAGGTAGATAATGGTTTTGGGCGGTGATGATAATTTTACCTCCATATTTTTAATTATCTTATTTCACTCCCTTATCACATTGATCACTTTTGGAAGAACGTTAAGTAACATGTATATAATTGTGTGCTAGTTTTGTACGTTCTTTATATATGTATTTTTTACTTAGCAAGAATATTTCTAATGTTTCTCTAAAAGTATAATTTTGACTCTTATTCTTAATATTTGAATTTATATATTAAAATGACGTCTTTCTAGTTTGCTGAAAGCTTTATCAGTAGTGAATGTTAGAGTTTTATTAAATTTCTTTTTTTCACATCGCTTAAGATTATCAGGTTTCTATCATGACCTAATACAAATCTTTTTCATAGACTTGTTAATGTCTACGCTCTCTCTGCATTTCTAGAAAAACCTGGCTTAGTCGCAGTATAGCATTCTTTTAAAATAGATCTCCACTCAATGTTAACAGTGGTTATTTATGGTGGATTAGTTTATGGTAGACTTTCATTGTGTTCTTGTCTGTATTTTCTGATTTTTCTACAAGTCTCATGTCTTGTATAATAAAAATAAGAGCTTTAAAATAAGAAAAATATTCTGAATTCGGCTTGCTCATATCTTCACATTTTTCATTGTTAAGATGGATAGTTGTATAATTTTTTGTCCTGCTTTGTCAGGGACTGGTGTTGGGTTTATGTTAACTTCTTTAAAAACAAAACAGGGGGGCGCCTGGGTGGCTCAGTTGGTTGGGCGACTGCCTTCGTCTCAGGTCATAATCCTGGAGACCCGGGATCGAGCCCCGCATCGGGCTCCCTGCTCGGCGGGAAGCCTGCTTCTCCCTCTCTCACTCCCCCTGCTTGTGTTCCGTCTCTGGCTGTGTTTCTCTCTGTCAAATAAATAAAATCTTAAAAAAAAAAAACAAACAGGAACTTGAGGGGCTCTTGCTCTCTTTTTTCTATGCCCCGGAAACAGTTTAAATAATATTTGGAATTTTTTGCTCCTTCAAGTTTTTATAATCTGTATCAAACTGTCCAAGTCTAGTGCCTTTTTAGGAAATAATCCTTTGACACTTTTAAAAAATATTTTCCAAGCTCATTGGTTTCTTCAGACTTTCTTCCTATTCTGTAAGTTTGGGGCCATTTAAGTTTGTTAATAAAGATTCCGTTAAGATTTTCAGATTTGCCAGCGTGAAGTATTCTCCTTTCTCATTCATAACATTGTGTGTCTTTGCTTTCTCTTTATTCTGAGTGGTTTTCCCACAATTAGTTTATTTTATCAGTCTTTTCAAGGAACTTAAATACTAATTTACTCTTTTACTGTTTTATCATTTTTTGGGTTAATCTTTGTCATTTCCTTAATTTCTCCCACCTTCTCAAGTTGAATGCCACTCTGACTTTATCTTATGTCATGACGGGCGCAGTCCTAGCTAAGGGAAGGCTGTGACTTCTGAACACTTCTTTATCCATAACCCTCACATTTTTAAGTAGGGTGTGCTAAGTTGTAAATAATTTGTAATTTCAGATTTAACTTCATTTTTCACTGGAGAGTTATTTGAAATTGTGCTTTAAGTTTCCAGATATTTTGCTATTTGCTGTTGTTGTTTTTCACATTTGTTATACATATCGAGTTTAACTGCTTTGTTGTCAAAGAGGTTATGACTTGTATAGTTTCTGCATTTTGGAGTTTATTGCTATCTTCTTGGGACCTAACAACTTGTCAAGTTTAGTAAATATTCCCAGGAAACTGGAAAAGAAGATATATTCTCTGAAGGGAACATAATTCAGTCTCTGTATTAATTTGACCTTATTAATTTTAATATTATGGACCATTAACGTTTACTTACTTGATCCATTAAAGACTAAGGAAGGTGTGCATCTCCCACTACCGTTGCATTTCTATTTCTCTTGTGTTTCTAATGGTTTTTGCTTTGTGTGTTTCAGTGTGATGTTATTTGGCAAATTATCTTTTTATATTTAAGGCAAAAATATGTCCCTTTGAAGACTTGTATACCTTTGTGAATTTCACGTGATTCTCTTATAACGGAGTTGTTTACAGAGAAATACATAACTCAGTAAAATGTTTGTGTCGGTTTTTAAGTCCACAGAAATCTTTCAGGATTTCAAAAATCCTTTGTGTCTTAAGGTATTTTGGAAGCTCTTGATCTCCCCAAGGGGAGGTTGATGTTCTCTGGGGTCCGCTTTCTGAGCTGAAGCAAGGATGACCCTGTAGGTTGAGGTCCGTATGCTTTTGCAGAACAGAAGGAGAGTTTTTGAGTATGTCAACATTTCCAAGTCCTGCTTTGGGACAACCCCATGCTTGGGTGTGCTTAGGGACACCCGCCCTTCGGCTGGTGACAGTTTGCCTTGATGGGGCCAAAACCAGAACTCCCAACCCAAGAGGCATGTTTCTTCTGCAGGTCTAGAGTTCTAGCGAAAAGCGGCTGCAGGGAAAGGTAATCTCCAAGACTCATTCTACCAGAAAAAACTTTTCCACAGCTGTTTGAACAGATATTCGCACGACAAATCTGCATCAGGCAGAAAACCAACTCTTCCCAAACATCTGTAGGTGGTGTGAATCTCAACCCAGGAATGGAAGAAATAGGACGTTCTCTCTTCTCCCCTCATTGCAGTCAGTTTCTCCTCGGAGTCCCCATTCTCCCGGGCCCGTGCAATTCCATCTTGGTCAGTTCTGGGACCCCCGTTTCTCCAGTGTCAGCCGTCAGAGGTCTTCTGGAGGGGGCTTACATATCCTTCAGGGCTTGGGGAGGAGGGGTCCAGCGCCTGCTGAGGTGTCCTCTGTTCTCGCTCCTGCCCGCTCCCTCTGTGCCATGGGAATTTCTCAGATGTTCGCGTGCTCCAGAGATCTCCCTGTGGCGTCCCGTTTGACACCCTCAGGTGGAGGGTGATTTAACCTGAAGGGCCTGCTGGATAGGCCAGATGCGTTGGCGTAGGAGCTCACTGCTGAGTGGAAGAGGTTCTGTGGCTGCTGACACCTGCTTGGTTGCTGAGGCTCCCATCCCCAAGCCCTCAGCTACCTTGTGGGTTCGACTGGGCCCTACCCACTGCGAGAGCCACCTCCCCGCGGGGCCTCCTCACACCGCCTCGGGTCATGCCTTCTACCTCTCTGGGGCATTTGGCCCAGTTGACCTGGCTCTTGAAATAACCCTCCCAAGAGTTTGATGTTTTCCTTCCCAATACTGTCTCACTTCTGATTATCCCTCCTTCTTCCACTCCTCCTCCTGCTTTGGAGGGTTGGGGTCTCCAAGCATCCGGCCTGGGCCACCTTCCCTTCACACTCTCCCCCAGCCATCTCAGGATCTCTGTGGTTGATTCCATCGGCAGGCACCTGTGGCCGTGGCTTGTGTCCCAATGCCCCCCCAGTTATGCCCCCATCCTCCAGGGCCGCTGCCCTCCCCTCCGCACTGGCCCATCTTTGGTGCCTGTGCAACGACTCATGATGTTGGGGTCCTCCCTCGGGCTGTCCAGTCTCTTCTCCCTGCCCCACTCTGCAGACGGACCACCCCTGCCTGCTCCTGGCCTCCATTGTCCCGGAGCTCCTCCGCCCTCTGGTTCCTTTCAGGTGAAGCTGCCCGGAGGCCTCTACCCAGGCCTGGAGACCTCAGAGTCTAGCCACGTCCCCACTTCCGTGAGGCCTCCCAGGGCACCGCCCCACCTGGCCGGCCTTGCTGCGTTCCTCCTGCTTCTCCTATGCTGCCTAGAACCCTTCCAGGAGCTCTGCCAGGCCGGGAACGCAGAGGTGAGGGTCCCCGAGTTCCCACAGGTATGTACGTCCAGGGGCGAGGTGAGATGGTACGTTCCGGGGCAATGGAACCCAGCTGATGGGGGATGAGTCCGCGGGGCCCAGAATGGGGGCCAGAGCACAGCCAGCCTCTCCAGAACTGGGGGACCCCAGGACACCCTTAAGATCCTCAGAGCTGTGAGAAGTCAGGCTTCCGGGCCCCCACCCGGGAAGGAGCCTGCAGTGACTCTATGCCTGCCTCACGCTTCCCGCACCACAGCTTGTGGCCTGTGTGTGCAGGCAGTCTTCTGAGAGTGGTCTGCAGACCAGAGGCTTCAGGACTACTGGGGTTCCCGGGACATCCCAGAAAAACTTCCTAGACTAACACCCCAAAGCTGCACGCAGCCCAGTCCCTGGGACCAGGGAATCTGACCTTACGCGGCAGCAGGAACCTCGCAGCTGTGAGTCAGGTTGCAGATCCCCAGCAGGGGAGACGGGCCTGGATTATGGGGGGCTGTCTAATCACACGAGTTCCTCAACACAGAGCACTTTCCGGGCTGGGGTCAGAAGGAGAGTCCGAGAGCGAGCAGCTCCTGGCTTGGAAGGGGAAGGGAGCCGCCAGTGAACGCAGGTGGCCTCTAGAAGCAGCCCGCGGGAAGGAACGCGGCCCCTGACACCTTGAGGTCTGCCCCCTGCTTGTGGCAGGTCCTTACAGCAGCAGCAGAAAACCACTACCCTCCTCTTGTGAGCTTGCGTGCCTAAGACTCGCAAAGCCCCGCTGTGTAATTGCCTTCGCCCACACGGGTGCTTGTGAGTGGAAACCCTCATGACCCCAGCAGCTGCCACCACGTGCTGGATTCCCCGACTCGAGTTCTGGGAGGGGGCGAATGAGCGCATGAACTCAGGGCACCCCAAGGATGCTGCCCTTATGGATGGCTATTCTGGACCAGCTTTAGTCGGAGGGCCCATCCCAGGTAGGAAACTGGCCTCGGTGGGCTGCCCTCATGGCTGGGGCTGCGGGAGGCAGTGGGCCTGGTGTTGGGGACCAGGCGCCTTGGAAAGGAGGGGGCAGGGCAGGAAGACCCGGGGCCGACCCTGAAGGACAGGTGTGGATCTGCCAGGACGTGGAGGCATGTGACATCCAGGCACTTAGGTTTCAGCGGGAACAACTTGATGCTGAGTACGCACTGTGGAGGGGGCAGGACTTTCCAGGGGACGGCAGCGAGGTCCCCGAGGACTTGAGGACACTGTCCCCTGGTCCCTGGTGGGCCGAGAAGGGCCTGTGGAGCTGGGAAAGTGGGTGAAGAGTGACCAGGGCCCTCCAGAGAGCAGGTTGGGAGCTTGGAAGTCAAGCAATGGGAGGGGACACTTGTCCCTCTCCTGGGCTCTGAATTCCCTGAGGCCGGAGTCTGGGCTGAATTCAGGGCTTGGCCGGAAGAGGGGGTGAAGGGCAGTGAAGGAGAGGCGGCTCCAGAGAAGGGGGAGTTGTGATGCATGGAGCAGTCGGGTGAGGGTGCTCAGTGGGGAGAACCCTCTTTTGAAAAGGACCCAATGTCCGAAGGCTTCCTGTCTTTAGCAACCCTTACAGAGCAAATTCTGAGAATGAGCCATGCTTAAGTCTCAAGATACTGAAATTATGATAATTGAAGAGAATACCACACTGCAAAGTAAGCATGGGGAAGTCCAGCAAACCCCTGATTTTGCCATTTCTTAAAGTACTAGATTCTTTCCATAAAAACATGCTAAGCTTGGCCTGTGTGTCCTGGGCCAGGAGGCCAGAGGCACGGGCACTTTACCTGCCTCGGGTTTGGGACCGAGGGCCAGCAGGTGACTGGCAGTGAGTGTCCCCCCGTGGGGCGCCCCTGGGGAGCTTTGTGAGGTCGGGGCAGTAGAGCCTGGGCTCTGAGGGCAGAGTGGGCACGCCCAGGCGCTGGATTCGGGTTGGCTGGCACCTCTTGCGGTCGGGGAAGGCAGGACATGGGACAGACCAGCGGGCGGCCTGACAGTGGCCACACACGGGGGTCCAGGTTGCAGCTGCAGGAGGTCTCTGGTCCCTCCCGGCTGAGGCCCCCTAGGCCTGACTGCATGAAGATGGGGTTAGTTAAGAAGAATCTGGAAGTGGGGGGGGGTGGTAAATAAGTTTCCTTTGGAAACAGGAACGAGACTCTGGGATGACTGAGCCACCCGGGCACCCCTTGTTACGGACTTTAAACCACCCCTGTTCCCCCCCAGGCAGGGACAGCTGTGTTCAGAGGTGACGTTTCATGTCCTCAAGAGTGAGTGACACTGACACATTATAAATAGTTCTTTATTATGAGTTTATATTGTGCTTGATACATAAATATATATCATTTAAAATAGTTAAAATAGTTCCTAGCTGTAAGCAGCTTCCTCTGATTCTTGCTAAAATCCTGTTCACACCCCAGCCCTCTGAGGTGAGGAGCCCGGGGCTGCCCGCGAGCGAGAGTCGGGGGCTGGACGGCACCGCTCGGGACGTGCCAGCAAGTCCCTTCGGAATAAGGGAGTGCTGGTGAGAAATAGTAAACACTGTTCTCTTACACCGTAGTCCTGTGGGCTCTCAGATCCCAGCTCCAGTGTGATGTGTGGAAGTCCCTGCCCCTCGACTTCCTGCCCTGATTTTCGGAGCCACGGCATTCCAGAAAAGCTGCCACCATCCCACGAAGCCCTGCTCGGCGCCCAGGCTGTCACAGGTTTTCCAGCCCAGGCGCTGCGTCACCGTCACCGCATCCAAGCGCAGGGGGCCGGGCGGCAGCGGTGAGCGCTCAGCGGTCCCACTCCCCGCCGGGGCCCTGCTCCTGGCTGTCCTCCTCCTCTGAGTCAGCGGACACTCTCTGGATTCTCTGGAGCGCCTCCTGGATGCTCCTCTCCAGGTCACTGGCCGGCTTGGTTCTGGGGCTCAGGCCGAAGCCACCGTGAACTTTCTTCAGCTTGACCCCCCGCCTTATGGCAGCCAGAAGTTGCTCGTTGAAGGAGGTGTGGGGACGGGTCAGAGCGGGCACATCGGCCCTCTGCAGGGGGCTCTTGCCACTCCTGAGGGAGGCCAACACTTCATCCATAGATCCTGAAATGGGGTGGACAGAGCAAGTAGGATCAGGAAGCCACACTCGGCACCCAGGCTGCAGGGCGTCCAGCCCACGCCAGGCGGTGACATGACTTCAGCACTTCGCTGTCCCTGTACACGGAGGCTTCCATCACCCCCAGGCTCGCTGTGTGACCGCAGGGGAGTCACTGACGTTTCCCCCCGACCACTCCCTGTCCACCTGTCCTCACAACGGCTGGATGAGCACCCCCCCCGAGGTCTGCCCACACCCCGACTGCAGCCCCGGACGTGCGTGCCCTGGTCCTCATTCACACTATGCTACTGCAAAGCACCCCCCAGGGGCCGGTTGGTCTCCATCTACGAGTGTGGACCTTGTCGTCTGTACCTGCTTCTGGGCACACGGAGACCGTGAGCTGGCAATCAGTGAACTGCAGTCTGGAACGGTTCTGCTTACATGGTTCCCACCGCCTTCTGGGGCACCCCCGCCCGTCCCACGTGGAGGGACCCCGGCATAGTCTTCGCAACAAATGTACACAGAATTCTTCTGGATTTATCTCACCACTGCCCACTGCACAGCAGCAGCTCCGAGCCTGGGCAGACGGTTTAAGCCAGGCTCCCCAGAACTACCCGTCGGAGCGAAGCCCTAGCTCCACAGGGAATATTCACGTGTGTTCGGTGTGTTGTGCTCGCAAAGGCAAAACGGGGCCTGCTGGGTTTCCTGACCACTTCATTTTAGAAAGAGCTCCCAAAATATGGTTTCTTGGTCTACCAGTCTGTAAGAACATCCTTCTGTATTCTAATGTTCCTCTACCATAGTTCCTAACCAATATTCAGCGTAAGTTGCAGCAATTAAATTCGGGAAGTGACTCAGAGCAGACGCAATAGCAGGCTTAATTCAAAGCAGCACTGAGAAAAATTCCAGAGGCAGAAGCGAAACATGCACTCAAGTGTTAAGAACCTGGAACGGATTCCTTAACAGCGACACCGACTCTGGGGACCATTCAGTGTGCGGAGACGGCCTCCTCGCGATGGGCTGGAATTAGTGCTTTAGCAAACTCAGACCCGGCTGCACTAACTTCGCGGTAAGCGTGCGGCACGTAAGGGGACCAGTGCTGGGGAGTTCTAAGACTGTAGGGAATTCCGCAAAAGATTTTGATTTGAGGGTGATCCCCCCCCAGCAGGAGCGTGTCAGCCAGCCACTGGGGAAGGAGTGGGGACAGACTGCAGCGGTTACCTGGGCCTCGGAAGCCGGCTGGGGAATGCGGCCTTCCTCCAGCAGATGGCTCGGGCGATTCGCACACCAGGGGCAGCGGCTGGTCCGTGGGTCCTGAAGGGCTCACGTGTGAGTTCTGGCAATTCACATTTGGAGAATAAGGAAAGGGCCGAGCAGGCAGGGGTGGTGGGGGAGGCGGCGGGAGAGGTGGTGGGGGTGGCGGCGGTGACAGGTCCTCGCTGGAGGGGCCGTGTGTTTGGTCACCGACCGGAACAGGGCTCTGGACAGGACTTCCAGAGCCGGGTGGATCCTCGGAGGTTTGGGCGTTAGTGACTTCAGTGAAGGGCGTGCTTCCGGCCTCCCTGGAGGACGGGTGGCTCCCGGAGGCCATCGCAGAGGTCTGCGGGGAAGGCCCACCTGGCAGGCGTGGGGCTGCAGGTTCTGAGCCACCTGGACATCTCTGGGAAGGAAACAGTGCTGTAAGAACCTTGCCACAAGCACAGACGGTGGGCGCGGGGACGCGGGGTCAGCACGGCCGGTCTCCGCCTCGACTTCCCGTGTGCACAGTGGCTCCTTCTCTCTCTGGACGGCCGCCCTTGCTACTGAATGTAGTGCTAAGGAATAGGCATCGATTCCTTTGATATGTAATCCTCTCTCTGCAATAAGTCTATGAAAGCATACACACAGACGAAAACGTTCATAGTTTTAGTATGAAAAAGACGTGAAATAACAGGAAGTTAGCTGACGAAAATCAGTACGCAAAGGCAGTGAAACGTAAACACAGACGGGACGTGACCGTGTGAAACACAGCTGTATGAAAAATGCCACCAGAGAGGACCTCAGAGTGACGGCTGGGACGTGTCTCTTCTCTAATTTTTAGGTTTAGAGTAAATTTTGTAATTTAAAAAGGTAAATTTATTTTTTAAATTTTATTTATTTGAGAGATTGAGCGAGCACAGCAAGGGGAGGGGCAGAGGGAGAAGCAGGTAGGCTGGGCAGGGAGCCAATACTGGGATCATGACCCGAGCTGAAGGCAGACGCTTAACCAACTGAGCCACCCAGGCGCCCCTAACACTGTAAATCTAAAACATTCTGGTCACTCAGGTACCACTCTGACAAAGAAAAACATAACTTCTAAAAAGACCCTTAAGTGGTGGAAGCACGGTCCCTAATGAAGGCAGGCCCTAACTAGCCAGGGAAACACATAAAATGCAAACACTATGTAGCCATTAGAATGAACTAGATCTCTCTATATAAACATGAACACATCTCAAAAATGTCATTTAAGTGAAAAAAACCTGGCGGAAGCTGTGTGTAAACACAATAATACTAATGTAAATTTAGTAGTAATACACCAAGAGGGTACTTTTTAAAACAAAGAGTACAGACATACCTCATCTTGCACGTTGCTTTATTTTGCTTTGCAAATACTGCGTTTTTTAATAAATTGAAGGCTTGTAGCAACCCTGCATCAAGCAAGGCTC
Organism: Spilogale gracilis; assembly: GCA_004023965.1. Classification (NCBI taxonomy): domain Eukaryota; kingdom Metazoa; phylum Chordata; class Mammalia; order Carnivora; family Mephitidae; genus Spilogale; species Spilogale gracilis. Next base: position 21,638 of record PITA01008023.1, on the reverse strand, counting down.
TTGGGGCTGCTTTTCCAACAGCATTTGCTCACTTCATGTCTCTGTCACATTTTGGCAATTCTTGTACTATTTCACATGTTTTCATCATTATGTTTGTTATGGTGATCTGTGATCAATGATCTTTAATTAATATTACATTTGTTTTGGGAGGCGCGCCTGGGTGGCTCAGTGGGTTAAGCATCTAACCTTCGGCTCAGATCATGATCTCAGGTCCTGGGATCGAGTCCCACGTCTGGCTCCCTGCTCAGTGGGGAGCCTGCTTCGCCCTCTCCACTGCTTGTGCTCTTGTGCTCTCTTAAATAAAAATAATCTTTAAAAACAAACAGTTGTTTTGGGGTACCCGAACTGTGCCCATGTAACACAGCCAACTTCCTCACTGTCTTACTCTAGGAAACTGCCACAGCCAGCGCACCTCTGGCCACCCTGACCTGCCAGCCGCCTGCGACATGGGGGCAAGACCCTCCACCAGCAGAAAGAGGGCAACTAGCTGGAGGTTCAGACTGCATTTTGAGCAATAAAGTATTTTGAAGTGAAGGTATGTACATTTTTATAGACATCGTGCTATTGTGCACTTAACAGAGGACAAACACAAACATCGCTTTTGATATGCACTGCAACGCCAGAAAATTCCTTTGCCTTGCTTTGCTGGGGGTGTTCTGACCCCTGCACAGTCTCCCTCCCATGCTTTTCCAAGTCTTCCCACGGCAAACAGGAAAGCGCCAGCAGCAAGGCCCAGGCCTCACTGATGCCGTCGCTAGGCAGGTAGTGACTATGTGACAGAGACAGAACTGGAGTCCTAGGAACTCGGGGCCAGACTCCAGGAGTCGTCCAACCATCCCGACGGCAGGGATGCCCAACCCCCAGGACCCCTCCTTGACATTCCTGCGGCTGCAAGTCGCTGTAACCCTGGCTTGTTGAGGTCTGCCTTATGTTGCTGGGAAGTCTGTCTCCCCAGGGTTCACCCAAGACCAGTGAGCCCTTGACCTCCTAGCAGCCCCTCAGATTTAAAAACAGCCTGTCTGGGCTCAACAGGTATCACGGACATGATTCACTTCCTGTCTTCTCCTCCTCCTTTCCTTCCTTCAAAATGTGCTCAGATCGGCTTTGTCCCTTCCAAGGGTGGGACTTCTTGGCAAGCACGGGACCCCCTCATCCTTCAGAGGCTGCTTCTGTTCATGCATCTCACAAACGTACAGGCTGTCCTGGTGCTTCCCCATGCGTGACTGCTGGGAGGCCGCGGGAAGCTACAGGCTCAAGCTTCTTTCCCCTGCGTGGAGACCCCGCGCCCTCTGCACTCCTTCCTACCACCCTCTGGAGAAGGGCACACCTCCAGGGACCAGAAAACCTGCCCTTTAGACCAATGTGAGGTCAATGGGTTCAATATTTTCACTCCTTGTCCCAGTCTGCTGAGGACACAGGTGGCCTGGTTCTGTCTCCATCCCTCTCTGCCTCCCATCTCCACACTTGAAAAATTGATCACTGATCGGCTGGTTCAAGGCTAAAGAGCCAGACTTGCACCCCCAGATCCCTTCTCCATCCTGAACCCAGTCCAATCACCAGCACCTTCCCGTGAGAGCTGCCCAATCGTTCTGCACACACTCTCCTTCATCTGGTGGGCCATGGCATCCCTCCCACTCGGTCTTCCCACTTCTGGAGGTGGGGTCTGGGCATTCGTGACTTTCAGAAGCTCCCCAGCTGATTCTGATGTGCTGCTCGGGCAGGAGACCACCCGTCTCGGCTCCAGAGTTCGAGACAAGTCGCTGCTTATAAGCCTGAGCTAGGTGTAGCCACCCAGCACCACAGCGTTGAGAGGTAAATGAGAATGAATGTGTCTAGCACCAGGCCGGCATCCAGTAGGTGCTCACTGATGATCAGAGTGGTAAGCACATCAGAAAACAAGCTGGAGTCAGTGTATCCGGATTTATCACTCAGTGGCCCCTTTTCTCAGGGGCATCACAGTATGCCTTCAGTACCTTATTCCAGAATTCTGGCTGTGGCCGGTCTCTCCTTTTGGGGGCAGCTACAGACTTGGGTCTTTGTGAAGGTGTGTGTTGTAGGCATGTGATGAAAACAGACATGTTTTATATTCCACTAGTTTAATGTTGTTTTTAAATAAGTAGCTATTTACTTTCTTTTTAAACCTATTCCACTTTTCACAGAGCACTAGACTATATACCGTGTCACTGTGCTTCCTTGACTGCATTTTGGAGAATTCTTTATTACAACCGAGGAAAAAGTGAGCTGAAGTTGAGGCCAGCTTAACTGTTCGCCATTTTTCTGACTGGGCAAAACCACAGCAGGCAGAGTCGGTACCATGGGTCGGGAGGCGGCAAGAACCCCGCTGTACAGCAAGGTCAAAAACTAGTATTCTAATATTGTCAGGCTCCTGGGAGGCCCAGTTGGTTAAGCATCTGCCTTTGGCATGGGTCATGATCCCAGCGTCCTGCCTCTCCACCTAATCATGTGTGTGTCCACACTTGCTCTCTCTCAAATAAACAATATTTTTTGAAATATTCTAATATTTTTGTTTTTTTTCTTTCTATACTAAAAATCATGGTGTTTGGGGAACATTCTGTGTTCCAGATGATCTGTTCATAATACTTAACACTTTTCTCCCAGCACAGGTGATCCTCGTTTATTTCTCCAGAAAACGCAGGTGAGGTGACTATTTCTAGAACTTACCTCTTTAAATGCTCTCAGCCGCTGGAGTGTTTTTTTGCGTTCCTGGTTTATCCATTCTTTTTTCTTTTGTTCCTCTTCTTTCATCTTGTTTCTTTTCTATATTTAAAGAAACATATATTTGTACATTTCTCAAAGTAGAAGTCTCGAGAAAGGGTTGGTGACCGGACGCAGGTGCCTCCCCCAGGCCGCCTCCCAGGCCCGTCCCCAGCTGCAGGCTCCCCTGGATCAAGCCTGGCAGCCGCCCCCCACAGCCAGGGCACGGGGGTTCCGCTCTCCAGAACTGAAGCCATTGTGTCACGGGATGCAGACATAAGCCATGTTCGCTTCAACCACTTACCACCTGCACTCGATGATGCTGATGAAAATGTTTCATGCTCTCTTCAGCCAACCGCAGTCGGAGCCGATGAGTCTCTTTGCACTGATCCTGGGAGAAGGATACAAGTCAGTGGCACGTGTTCGATGTTACCGTGGGCTCCAGCAGAGAAGCTCAGCGGGAGGCACCGCGTTTGTGCTGTTGTGTGAGGCGTTTGTTCTCAGGAGTTTCTGGCGTGGCTCCGTGGTCCTGCCTCCCCTTGGTCTTGGGACATGTGCTGACGGGCTACTGACGGGGGTCCACGGCACCCAGTGGTAAGGACCCCAGCTGATTTAGTGCAGTGAGAGATGCAAAAGCAAACCCCCCCAAATGGAAATGAGGGCCACGCGGGCAGTCCCTGTGCTGAAATGGCATGTGTCCCAAGAATTTGTTTCTATGCGATGGTTTTAAATACATCTCCCCATAATATTACAGTAGTAACTACATTTCCAAACATACTTACATAACCATATCCAATCCACAAATATCTGGAAAATTATATTAAAAACTGTATTTTAACTGTGCTTAACCATTTTTAGTATATCACTTTCATAAAATCATGGAGTTTTTTAAAATTAAGAAAAAAAATCACCAAATGAAAGGATTGATATGAGATGAAGATAAAAAAAAATTTAAGTCAATCTACACCCAACGTGGCTCTCAGACTCACACCCTAAGCTCAAGAGTTGATGTTCCACCAGCTGAGCCAGCCAAGCGCCTCATTATTTCTAATATTCTATAATCAATAATTTATAATGAAACAAATTTTAGAATGCACTATAGCTGATTATTAGAAGTTTCTACCCACCATGAGTTTTAAAATACCTGTGTATATAACAGGCATTCGACACAGTGGTTGAACAGAGTAATCAAAATCAAAATCTAGAGATTACGGTAAATGCTTAGACCCCCCAAAGAAACAGAATCCTTTTTTAAAAAATGTAAATATATTTTATTTGTAGCCAGCTATATACACACACAAGAAATTAATCACTGTGTTGGCAGAAAGCCCTCCTTTCAACACCTCTTTATTTTCCATAGAACGAGTCCCTGGAGGGGAAGGGCCGAGAGCGGCCGCCCGCAGGCCTACCTGTCTGTTCCTGAGACAGGCTCTCCGGGCGCAGATCCGGCCCCGCTGGGACTCCAGGCGCTCGCACTGCCGGCTCAGCTTCCTCACCTCCGCACCCGGGTCCCCCGCCAGCCCGGGCACACCATCGAGAGCTCCCAGCTCCTCTGGACTTTCACACGGATCGTAATAGACAACTTCCTCCTCTTTATCTAGAAACATATTGTGGATGTCTTTTAAACATGGTTGGGTATAAAAAAATAACACACAAAAATACTTTAAAGGTTAGAAAGTAAAGATGACTTGTGACCCTGCCACCTAGGGAGAGCCCCTATTAACGTGTGTACACGTACACACAGCCACACAGATCAGTAACACAGGGCTAAGAGGACATTTTCCATGTGATGGAAAAAGAATTTTAATGGCAACATAGTATTCTCTAATTGGAGCATTCTGTATTGTTAGAATATTCCAGGGTCCCATTATTATCAATTTCACACTGATGAACATCTGGACATAAAATCTGTGTACATTTTTATTTCTTCTTTAGAAGATGAAGTCAGGCCCTTGATTCAGCAGCCCTCCAAAAGGCAACCGACCTTCTACCAGCCAGTGGCGTTAAGACTCCTTAAAGATTATTTAATCTTGACTACATATATATTTTTAAAAAATACATGCCACTTATAACAAATCCCAGCCCTACATAACTGAATAAAATAGAAAGTGAACTTTTTTTCTTCCTTTCCCAAACCTTTGGAATCCCATTCCTAGAGGAAAACATGATGAACAACTTGACGTGCGTCTTTCCGGAATAAGTTTTTAATAGGATTCGCCCCTAAATATGTAAAAGACTTATAACCTGAAATTACTGTAAGGTTTTTTGATACCTAGGACTGAATTCTATGTTTAGGTTCAGTACAAAGAAACTCATTACGCTTGGAGGAGCTTGATGAAAAAAAGATTTTTAAGCAAAAGGAGAGACATACCATGTTCTTGGATGGGAAGATTCAAAATGGCAAAGTCGATAATTCTCCCCCAAATTAATCTCTAATTTTAAGAACAATCCCAATAAGAATTCCAATGAGTTCTGGGTTTTTCGGGTTTTTTGTTTGTTTGTTTGTTTGTTTTTGGGTTTTGGCTTGGAACTTTGCAAAAATGATTCTAAAATTCTTCTGGAAGAATAGAGGAGTACGAAGAGTCAGAAAAGCTGGGGGAATGCGGGTACTGAGGCAGGGGCTGGTTTTACCAGGCACTAAAATGTACGTCCAAGTACATTAATGAGAACATTCGGGACCAGCTCTGGAAACCACTCACAAATTAGTGAAAGGAAAATAATCGTGCATAATTAGATAAAAATAAATGTAATAATTCTGGACATGAGACAGGAAGCCAGTCAAAGCACTTGGGGAAAATGTCTTCGAAATCAGTGACTGGGACTACTTAGCAATTTTGGGGGAAGGTTAGCTTCCTATCTCACATCAGAATTAATCTAACCTGGATTAACAAGCTGAATGCCTTTTTTTAAAAAAATCACAATATATTAAAAGAAAAAATGAGTAAAATATTGATACAGTTTGGGGATGCGGAGTATTTTGCCACGTCTAACAACAAATATCTAAAAAGACTTTCTTGAAAGCAGACAAGACTTCCTAAAAATGAACTATTTCTGCAAGGGAAGAAAAAGCAAATGCTTGCAACACAAGTCAGATAATAGAGTAATAGCCTCAGTATGGAAAGGGAATGTTCCAAAGGAAAATGGGGAAAGATCAAGGATAGTTAATAAAAGAAATACAGATGGCCAGTAAACATGCAAAATCGTGCCCACCAAGCTTGTGATTAAATACATGAAAAGTACAAGATGCCACTGTCTTCAATCAAGTAGGAGAGAACTTAAAAGAATGGTATAGATGCGGGGAAGCAGCTGTTTTCATAACCTACGGGGAGTATCTTTTTACACAACCTCAATCTAAAAGGCCATTTTATCGTATGGAATCTGGAAATCAGAAAACAGAGGTGAGGAAACAATATGCATCGGATGGTTACTGTAGTGTTGGCAGGTGTGAGTCAAGGTGCAAAGTCTCTACTCTCCTTGACCCAATGGTCCCACCTTTGGAAATTTATTCCAAGGAAATATCCTTGGGTGCCTGGGTGACTCAGTCAGTTAAGTGTCTGCCTTTGGCTCAGGTCATGATCTCTAGGACCTGGGATTAGGCTCCCTGCTCAGCTGGGAGTCTGCTTCTCCCTCTGCCTGCTGTTCCCCTTGCCTGTGCGCTCTCTCACGCGCTCGCTCTCTCTCTCAAATAAATAAAAAGAGTCTCTCTTAAATGCAAGGATGTGTAGAGGAAGGTCCTTTGCCACTGCCATTTGCAATAGTGAAAGACTGGGAACCCTGGTATATCCATACAATTGAATACTGTGAAGCCATTAAAATGTCTGACGTTTTCCTTACTTACTGAAACGGAAAGCTGGTTATTATGAATTAGATGAGAAGAGGCTATTAAACAGGATATGCCGTTTGGGTTTAAAAATCGGTATTTACTTGTGTACACCAGGATACAACAAGGCTCCCCAGCACACTGTTCTCACTCTGTATCTGTAGGTGGTGGACTACGGGGTAACCATTCTCCTTTCTTTGTTTTGCTATGTGTTTAATGATGAATATATCACTGGAATAACAAAAATGCTAAAAGGAAACTTTAGGAAATTTCAGTAATGTTTTAGCCAACTTAGAAGTAATAACATGGGGGCGCCTGGGTGGCTCAGTTGGTTGGGCGACTGCCTTTGGCTCAGGTCATGATCCTGGAGTCCCAGGATCGAGTCCCACATCGGGCTCCCTGCTCCATGGGGAGTCTGCTTCTCCCTCTGACCTTCTCCCCTTCTCATGCTCGCGCTCTCTCTCTCTCAAATAAATAAATATCTTTTTTTAAAAAAGAAAAGAAGTAATAACATGGCCTCTATTTCCTTGGAGGTGTGATTTAAATATTTTAACATATACATTTAAATATAAATCTTACCTTTGATAAGCCTTTTAATTGAGTCCAACTGTGTTATAAGCAGTATTTCTTCATATTTTAATATCTCGAATTTAACCTCATACAACTCTAGTTGAACTTCATAATACTGTATTTCTAATTCATCTACAACGTCTATATTTTTTTCTTGTTCTGGAAGATCTTCCATCTTGTTTTCATGAAAAAGTAAGAGCAAGTTAAAATAATTAGTACATTGAAAGCTAATGCATTCGAGCAATTTTTTATTCTCTGCTTAGAACCAAATAGGGGGCGCCTGGGTGGCTCAGTTGGTTAAGCGACTGCCTTCGGCTCAGGTCATGATCCCGGAGACCCAGGATCGAGCCCCACATTGGGCTCCCTGCTCTGCGGGAAGCCTGCTTCTCCCTCTCTCAGTCCCCCTGCTTGTGTTCCCTCTCTTGCTGTGTTTCTCTCTGTCAAATAAATTAAAAAAAAAAATCTTAAAAAAAAAAAAAGAACCAAATAGAAAGGAGAAACATTTTTCCATTTCAAGTAACAAAACAAAAATGCCTTATTGAATATTTGTTGCACATACTTTAACTTACCCTTGAAACATATGAAAACATTTAGGTTTAGAGAAAAATCAATGGCAGTGAGGCATGTGCAGTATTCCGGGCTTCAAACTCTTAGCATTACGGGGAAAAATGTAAGTGGCTGTGGTCCCAGGACGAAGGACCTTTGGTTGCTCTCAAGTCGTGCTGAAACGCTGCTTCATTGAGTTAAGTGCATCCCCCACTTCAGCACTGAGCTCACTGTTATTACCAGGAGCATCTTACAATAGGATATTTCAAAAGCATCTTGACCAGAAGGAAGCTGTATGGCCAACCTTCCACAGCCTAACTTTTCAGCTAATAGAGGACGCTGGAGTGAGCGAAGCAAGGAAGGTCTGTTAACAGTGCTTGGAAAGAAAGGTGCTGCCTAGAAGTGTGGTCTTTCTTTCCTTTTCTTCTCCTTTCTTTTCTTCCCTTCCTTCCTTCCTTCCTTTTTTTTTTTTAATTTTTATGTAGTGGTTTTTTTTAAAAAAAGATTTTATTTATTTATTTGACAGACAGAAAGATCACAAGTAGGCAGAGGCAGGCAGAGAGAGGAGGAAGCAGGCTTCCCGCTGAGCAGAGAGCCCAATGCGGGCCTCGATCCCAGGACCCTGAGATCATGACCTGAGCTGAAGGCAGAGGCTTTAACCCACTGAGCCACCCAGGCACCCCATTCCTTCCTTTTTAGAGAGAGTGCACACACATGCATGTGTGTAAGGCAGGGGGCGGGGAGGAGAGGGAATCTTAAGCAGCTTCCACAATTAGTGTGGAGCCCGACGTGGGACTTGATCCCATGACCCTGAGATCATGACCTGAGCCAAAATCAAGAGTCAGACACCTAACCAACTGAGCCACCCAGGTGCCCTAAAAGTGTGGTTTTTTTTTCCAGCTAGGTTTCATTTATGTTTGTCTTACCTTTCTCTGAATTTCAGCTCTTTTGTGATTTAAACACAGCTCTCTGGCTCTCATGAGCTGCAAAGTCTCTCGGGCTAACATCAGCTTGAGTTTTTCTAATCTGGGAGTTGCTGTGGCCCAGGCGGCCTGGCCAAATCTCTTCTTGTCCTGTTCCATTTGTTTCTGCATTCCTGTTGGGTTATAATTAATAAAATAAAACATAATTATAACTCATTGAAAAGGGAAAAATGTACCCCCAGCTAATCATTCACTGCCTCCCATGTTACTTGCAGAACATCCTTTCTAAAAGAAAAATTGTTTTATTTTAATGATTTTTTTTTTATTGTTGCAAAAACAATACATGGACATCAGTATAAAAATTTGGGATACTCTGGGGCACCTGCTGGCTTAGTCAGTGGAGCACGGGACTCTTGATCTCGGGGTTGTAAGTTCGAACCCATGTTGGGTGTAGAGATTACTTAAAAATAAAATCTTCACAAGAAATTTTAGATACTTCATTTAAAAATAATAATAACAAATCATGAATCTCACCTCCTTGAGGCGATGTTTCCTACATTTTGGTGCATATATGTCCAGACTGTTTCTATGTCAAGCTAGGCAGTTTGAACCAAAACCGAGAAATAAACACAAAACCCCACAGGGGGCACCTGGGTGGCTCAGTCGATTGAGCATCTGCCTTGGGCTCAGGTCATGATCCCAGAGTCCTAGGATCAAGCCCCCTTTGGGCTCCCTGCTCCACAGGGAGTCTGCTCCTCCCTCTCCCTCTGTCCCACTCCCTGCTTGTGCTCTCTCTCAAAGAGATGAATAAAATCTTAGGGGGAAAAAAAAAACCCCACAAGATCATCATTCTTCTTTGCAGTTTATTTATTTCACTTAACATATTGTGGAACTCTCACTGTTCATGCAAACGGATACAGAGAACCCTACTTCATGGCCACGTGACATTTCACTTTATGAATGGAACTTAACAAGACACACGTTAGGTTTCCTGTCTGGGGCCGTCATCTATCATGACTAACTCCATCAGAAGTCTTTCACCTGCCCTGCCCACCCCTGTCTCTGGCATTCTCTCACAGCCCGTGCCCCTTCCCCTTCTGTTCCACTCCAGCCCCCAGGCTTTCTTGAAGTTCCTCACACTTACCAAGCCCCCTTCAGCCAGAGAGCTTGGTGAGTGTCATTTCTTCTGCCTGGAACACTCTCCCCTCACTTCGATGCTCTCTCAACTGCCACTGACCCTTCAGAGATCGGGGCAGGTGCCTCTTCCCAGAGGCCTTCACTGGCCTGGTGGAGGAGCCTCATGCCTCTTGGCGGCTCTCAGAGCCCCATACTTCTCTTCTTCATGTGGTCGGTCACTACTGCCATCTTCCATGAGTTTGAAGGAATACGTAAGTAAGATCTCTCTCCCTTTACCAGACTGTACAGTGTCTATTTATACTTATCCTTACACTGTATCCCCAGCTCCTAGGAAACATAGGGTCTTGTGTTCAAGAGGCACTCAAGTGTTGAATAAAATGAGAATGATGCACACCTCAGTGTAGAATTTTACACTGTTACCTGCTAATGCTTTTACTGTTTCTTTAAAATAATTCACTGTAATGTCCTGAATAGAGACTACAGCTTCTTCAGTCTGTCTGGTCCATTCTTTGGCTTCCTTCTGCAAGGCAACTATCCTCCTAGGACCCAAATCATCCTCATCCAAGGATTTCTACAAAAGAAGGGAAAATTGTATTAGCAAGAGAGAATAGTAATGCAGAGCTAAAGGAAATTATATGGATTATTTCAACTACTTTTATTACTACTACCTAGTTAATTAATTTCATTCATTCGCCAATTCCTTACTGAGTATGAATGAGGCTCTAAGCTAGACACCACCTAGAAGACAAAAGGATACTCTGGGGCATGAAGAAAAATAAAAACCTACTTTCACCTTGCATTACTAGAATATCATTCTAGACAGGAAGGCTCTCAAGTTACATTTCTCTGTTAATACATAATTGTTTAGGGACACCTGGCTGGCTCAGTTGGTGGAGTGTGCGACTCTTGATCTTGGGGTTGTGAGTTCAAGCCCCACAATGGGTGTAGAGAGTAAGTTAAAAATTTAAAAAAAATTAGAAAAACCCCACAACTGTTTAAATGACACCTGTGTTGTTAAACATTCAGCAAAGGACCTGGTACACAGCGTTCAAGTGTTAGCTATGGTTTCTTTTAGGGATATGGCAGGAAGCTTTTTCAAAATAATAATTCTTGAAGCACAAAAATAATACCTAACCTAAAAGAAAAATCTAAACATCATAATTACAACATCTTTCGCCAGCCAATTCTTCTACAAAGTTATTAATATAAGAAATACATACAGATTGGCCAGCAGGGAAATGTAAATCAAAGCTATAGGACACCACTTCACATCCACTAGGATGGCAGACGGTAAGGAGTGTTGGCCATAATGTGGACAAACTAGAACCCTGATTTACTGCTGGTAGGAATGTAAAATGGTACATTTGCATTGGAAAACAGTCTGATGGTTCTTTGGAAAGGCTAAATAGTTACCATATGACCCAGCGTTCTGCTGCTAGGTAAATATCCAAGACAAATGAAACCTCTGTCCACATAGACACCTGTATGCAGATGTTCACAGCAGCATTATTTCTAAAACTCAAAAAGTGGAAACAACCTAAATGTCCATCAAACAACCCAAATGTCCATCAGCTTCTAAGTGGATAAGTAAAATGGGCAATATCCATGTAGTGAATACTACAGGATTCAGAGACAAAGTTCTGGTACACGCTCCGGCACGGATGGACCTTGAAACATTATGCAACATGAAAAGAGCCAGACACAAAGGACCACATCTTGTATGGTCCCATACAAGATGAAATGCCCAGAAGTAGACTGGTGGTCACGTTGGGTTGGGAGGAAAGGGGAGAATGGGGAGTAACTGGTAATGGGCATAGGGTTTCTTTTGGGGGTGATGAAAACGTTCTAGGGCTAGACAGTGGTGATAGTTGCTCAAATGAATACACTAAAAATGACTGAATTGTACACCTTAAACAGGTGAATGGTATGGTGTGAATTCTATCTCAGTGAAATTGTTAATTAAAGAAACAATATATAAAACTTTCAGAGTAACAAACAGAACAACTTTCTCAGGAAATTTAAGGGGCATGAGTTTTAGCTAAATAGGATCCCATTTTTACAGTCCATTAGCTTGGCAGGGGCCATGAGTACATGTAAGGACGGCTGGCTCAGTCCAGGAGGCAGAGATCAAGAGATGGCTCTGATGGCTTCTGACTCCAGCTGATTGAGACCCAGGGAAAGCTGTTTAACCCCTCTGGGCTCAAGGTCCTTTGTAACACTGACGGGAGAATGCTAACTAGCGTCACTGGGTCGTTTCATAGCTCAAGGAAATAAGAGCGATGGCAACATTTACTAAAGCTTAAATTACTGAATTATGATCAAGGGCCTTGCTATTTATATTTTCATCCTGTTCCTTAGAAATCTGCATATGTCCTTAGAGGCTGAAAATAGGCTCAGGTAAATATGCATCACATCAAAAAGAAGTCATCAGCAAAGAACAAGTTTAACCCCTGAAAAGTTGCAGAAATCTTAATGTATTCAGATGACCAATGTAAAATGCCTTCATTTTAAAATTAGTTTTTAAAAAATAAATTCCATATACATATCCTACCATCTAAAGAGAGGGGTGAGCCCAGGTGCCAGCAAAGACTAAATCTTAAATGCAACTAAAGAAATATGTGACAAATAGTCAATTTGCTAAAATAAAAAATATAAAGAAAACATACCAAAATACCAAGCTTACATAAAGTTGCAACTTCTCTCATATCCCTAAATGGCTTCAGTAAATACTGGAAGAACAGAGTTGCAGCAGTAACTAATTCCTGGTATGCTTCATCTTCCTCTCCATAAACATTCATTAGTGCTACCATAGTGTGAGCTTTCTCATGCCCCTGAAGAACCTAGAAGACAGAATGTGAACAGAGCTCAAGGAAGGACAGCATTGATAAGATCATGCCAAACAAAGAAAACTAAAGAAACTCTGATGCCCTAAACTTTAAAATTTAACATAATGATTAAATATGAAAATGCTATTGTCTTCCAACCAAAAGGCCCAATAAAACAAGAATGGGTAAATTAAATTATGGCATATCAATGGTAGAATGTAATTGCTGTAATCATTCAGTGATGTGACCCTCCCCCAACAAACTTTTTAGCCATTTTAACTTAAAAAGCTCCTTCCATACTCAGCTTAAGGAGATGTAATTAAGATTTTTGAAACATGGCTGAATTCCTCTCCCACAACCCCTTCCTCAAAAGAATGCACAGAAAAATCATCCCGATTAAGAACGACCTATAATGAGAACAAGCAAACAAGATGGCATGTCCAGGGCATTAGATCACTAAATCTTGGCCACCCGTAGTAAATTGTGGACACACACACCGCATTTTTCCCCAAAGAGTTCCGTGGACTTGCGTTCCTCCTCCCCTTAAATTCTTCATCAAGAAGATCAGCTTCCCAAATGACCTCTTCTCTGCTTAAGACTGCACTGCTGTTGCCATTCCAATCGACAAAAGCTCACTCCCGGTCGGCTCTCCACCTGACCTAGTCTGCGTTACTTTCCAAATCTGTCTCCATTGTTCCTGCCCCGCCATTCGCAGAACCGGGAAGTGTTTACATCCGGGCCGTGCTGCCGTTTCCCACGGGTACTACGGCTGTTTCCGGTTCTGCTTCCGCTATTCTCTGGCAAATCCTGGCGGGACAGCCGCCTCCGCCAGCGTCTTCGGAGAGCCGGGTCAAGAGCTGGCTCCAGACGGAGAACGCACGCCGTCCCCCGCTCCCGTACAGGTGACAGGCACCTGTGCACCCGCGCCCGCCCTGCCCCGTCCCCGCCTACTGTCCCCCGGCTGGCCAGCAGCCCGGCTCTCGGGAACACTGCCCGCACGCCCACGCACGCCCACAGAGCGCGCACCCCCACGCTCGCCCGCGGCGCGCGCAGATCAGGGCGGGAGGGGCCGGCGCGTACCTGACGCAGCCGCGCGCCCGCCGCGGCCCACCGCGCGCGCAGGGCCCTGTCCCGGAAGTCGCGCAGGCTCTCGCAGTCGGACGCGCCGCCGTCCGTCGGGAAGAGCGCGTCTCGCACCGCCGCGCCGCCGCAGCCGCTCGCCGCCTCGCCCAGGTAGCGCTCCAGGCGCCCGCACAGCTCCTGCAGCGCCGCGTCCCCGGGGCCTTCGCGCGCCGGCCACACAAGCGCCCACAGCCCGAGCCCCAGGCCCCAGGCCCCTCCAGCGCGCGCGTCCAGCTCCGGCGGCAGCGGCGGGAAGCAGCGCTCCAGCGGCGGCCACAGTGCCGCCAGCTGCCGGTGCGCGCCGCGGAGCCCGGCGGCCGAGAGCAGGCCCGCCCAGCTGGGAGGGGACGCGGCCGGCTCGGGCCGGCTCCCTTCGCGCCGCCGCCGCTGCGCCGTGCGGTCGTGACAGGTCACCGCGAACTTGCCCTCCGCGTCGTTCCAGGCCACGAGGAAGCGCAGCTGGTGCCGCTCGGGCTCGGCGAAGAGGTCCTCGCGGACCGGCACCCAGCCCTCTAAGCTGTCGGGCTGCTCGTCCTCCATGGCCGGCGGCTCAGCGGCCCGAGGACCTGGCTAACGCGCCCCGGCCTCCCGGCACCCCAGCGGCCCCGAGGCATTCCCGGGGAACTGCGCTGGGATCAGCGTCAGTCGGGCTCACCCCCGCGCGCCCCTGATTGGCTGTCGGCGCGGGGGCGGGTTCTCGGCAGCCAATGAGAAGGTCAGAAGTCTGTCTCGGGCGGGGCCCTGGGAAGCGGTCCCTGTCGCTACCGTGTCCGGGAGCCCGACAACTTCCACTCTTGCCTCACCGTTCGCACCTTTGTACCTACTGGCGTAGGAAGAGTGTTCGTTACCTGAAAGAGTTGCCTTCTTAGCCTCCTGCGCGAAACTGCGAACCTCTTGAGAACGGGGACCGGCTGATTGGGTGCTGGCGCACCGGGGCGCTAGTGAGTACCGGAGGGGCCCTGCGCCCAGGGACGCTGCACTTGCTGGAGACCAAGTGTTACATCAGACGTAGGAGTTACTGGCTAAGGGCCCCCAAGCGCCAGCCACTGGGTAAAAGCCACACATTTGCTGTTACCGGTTCAACAAGCTTTCACGCGGTGTCAGCTGTGCGCAGGTTTGGGGGCGCACACAGATGTCTCCCCGTCTTCAAAGCACCCCAGCTCCCAGACCGCATGTTTACGTACAGTGTGCCCTGCTCTTCTTTTTACAGCCAAGGAGACGGAGACCCCGCAAAGAGCCTTGTCCTAACATACACACGAGGGCGAATAAGACCATCTGGCTCCCCAGGACCTGCTGGAGGAGACGGGGAAATCTCACTTGCACGTGGCGATGGGATGTGACTTGGAGGGAATGGGACAGCCCCGCTGTGTCCGGGAAAGGCAGAGTGTTCACCCGCGAACAGTGCAGGTCAGCTTGGGTCCTGGGAGTGCCCTGGGAGGGGTCGAGGTGGGATCCGGGGAACGGAGGTGAGGGCAGATGCCCCGGAAGCCCGGAGGACGAGCCCTTCTCTGAGACGAGGCTCCGGAGGGTTGGCTTCAGGAACCCGGGAAAGAAGAGCTTTTGACGGTTTGGAGCTGGGAGATCCCGACATCAGATTCCCGCTTGCTGCTCTGCGCAGAGGAAACAACCGGAAACCAGGGCCAGCCTGGAGCGATGGTTGGGGCATCTTTCCCCACGGGAGATGATCCCAGGGTATCTAGAAATTTCTATGGAATCTAGCTTTAAGTCCAAACTTGCTTGTCTGAGCTCCCACCGCCCCCTTTAATGTTGGGCTGTGGAGCCTTGGACTCAGAACTGCGGGTCTTGGCAGTCCTCTTGGAGGGAGCCTGTTCGTTGGAGGGGTTTATTTTTCCTCAAGCCATTTTTTGTCTTAGCTGATATGATTTACTGATAATTCCTTAAGTCTTTTAATACCTTTTTGTATATTCTTTACAGCATGTCTTTTTACTGTGTTTGATTTATTTTATCAAAATGACACTAGCAGGGACACCTGATTGCTCAGTCAGTTACTCATCTGCCTTCAGCTCAGGTCAGGTTCCCTGCTCAGCAGGAGACTGATTCTCCCTCTGCCTGCCACTCCCCCTGTTTGTGTTCTCTCTCTCTCTGACAAATAAATAAAATATTTTTAATTAATTAATTTATTTTCAGTGTTCCAAGATTCATTGTTTATGCCCCACGCCCAGTGCTCCATGCAATAGGTGCCCCCAGTACCCACCACCAGGCTCTCCCATCCCCCTACCCCCTCCCTCCAAGTCCCTCAGTTTGTTTCTGAGTCCAAAGTCTCTTATGTTTCACTTCCCTCCCCTATTTACCCTACTTCCCATTTCCTTTCCTTCTCCTTCTGTCCTCTATATTACCCCTTATGCACCACATGTAAGTGAGACCATGTGATACTTGACTTTCTCTTCTTGGCTTACTTCACTCAGCATAATCTCTTCCAGTCCATTCCATGTTGCTACAAAAATTGGATATCCATCCTTTCTGATGGAGGTGTAATATTCCATTGTATATATGGACCATATCTTCTTTATTTTTTTTTTAAAGATTTTATTTATTTGACAGACAGAAACACAGCCAGAGAGGGAACACAAGCAGGGGGAGTGAGAGAGAGAGAAGCAGGCTTCCCGCTGAGCAGGGAGCCCGATGTGGGGCTCGATCCCGGGTCTCCGGGATCATGACCTGAGCAGAAGGCAGTTGCTTAACCAACTGAGCCACCCAGGCGCCCCCATATCTTCTTTAAATAAAATATTTTTACACAGTGACACTAGCAGGCTTTTGAATTATAAAGGCCATTTCTATTTTTGTGTGAGCGAAGGATGTTTGTACATTTTTAGAAAAGAATAGGGCAGGTACCAACCAAAACTAATAATTGTTGTTACCAGCATACATGCCTGCTTTATATTCACTTTATGGTTCTTTTGTAATATCTGCCTTTTTCGAAGCTAAATACCATATATTATTTTTTAATAAAAATATATTTAAAAATTAATAAAAGGTGAATATATACAACTGCTATTAAAATAGATACCATCAAAGATATAAAGAAAGTAAAATAACTTGAGTTAAACCCTACTCTCATTTTATGTGTACTATTATATATAGTACATATTATTATATATTTATATTATGTAGTGTATATTATATGTTGATGTTATATGTAGCACAATTATATGTCTATATTATATACTTTCATATCATATAATATATGTATGATTATGTTGTAATGATATTTTACACCTTTTTTCTACTTAGATACATTGTGGGTATTTTCCACATGTAATATAGGCATCTACATGATTATTTTTAATATTTGCCCCTATTGAGTTGACTGTATTATGATTTCACAAATTCTATATTGACATAGATTAATCTCAATTTTCTATGAACATACATAAAGTTATGGTGAACATTCTTGTACATACGTCTTTCCATAAATTTTTTTCTTTCAGTTTTTTTGCTATTGATATTTTATTGTGCTTCTCGTATTTTTACTTTATAGATACCTGGCAGTAATGCAGTTCTTCAAACAACATTTTGATTGCGATTTTAAGAAGCAATAGATATAAAATCCTGAGATCCAATCACCGTAAGCAGAC
The DNA here is from genome assembly GCA_004023965.1 of Spilogale gracilis. Taxonomy (NCBI): domain Eukaryota; kingdom Metazoa; phylum Chordata; class Mammalia; order Carnivora; family Mephitidae; genus Spilogale; species Spilogale gracilis. Next base: position 4,384 of record PITA01008023.1, on the reverse strand, counting down.
TTTTCCAGGAAACGGTCCGGAACCCAGTTCATGCTCTCAGGAGGGAAACTGGTACAGCAGTTTGGAGAATGCTGTTGGTGGGCTGCAGGGAGGCTGGGAAGTCCTGTCCTCCGTCTCCACGCCCAGTGAGGGATCTTCAAAGGGACCCTTCTGGGAGCTTCGCTGGATCTCGGGGCCTGAGGTGAACGGATTGGCTGTGTGATGCCAGAGTCAGAGGAGGTGGCGGATTGGGTTGACTGCCTCCCAGAGTCTGCAGGGACCAGGGATGGGCCTGCCTCCCAAGATCCAGATGTGAGCCAGCAGGAAGACAGAGTCAGCAAGGCATTATCAGATCCTGCCTAAGAGAGCTAAATGTATGGGTAAGGAAACCTCATTTGAGAGATCTTGGTAGTGGTCCACCAGGGCCTATAAAGGGAATGTGAGGGACCCCTTGGAGTAGACGGGTTCTCAGCCTGGTTATGGGAACTCAAGGAAATGGTCTCCATAATAGGAATCTCCAGAGATGTACCAAAAACCCCAGGAGTGAGGGAGGGAGACAAAGAGGGAAGGAGGCTGCACAATAGAGAGCTCTAAGCACCTGCCAGTCCAGAGCGCATGAAGCTAGCACCCACTGTGGCACCAACTCCATAGGAGCTGTCTTATCACCTTGGGGCCTCTGCCCTGGTATTTCACCAGCAGCTCAGGGAGGAGGTGTGGGGAGAAGAGGCTGACCTCATTCCTCCTTTCCCAGGGCAGACTTCCAGCGAAAGAGGCCCACGCTATGTAGGGGAGAAGATTTTGATACTGGCTAAGCTAAGTTTGACTTTTGCGTTAATGTTCTGGACGGTATGTTCAGTTACTGAATGGAGACTATGCCTTCAAATGACCCTAGGACTGAATGTCACCTGAGAGGGAGCACAACGTTATGGGTGTGCTGGGTTATTACTGTTTTTATGTTTTTTTATTTTTTTTTGAAAGATTTTATTTATTTGACAGAGAGAAACACAGCGAGAGAGGGAACACAAGCAGGGGGAGTGAGAGAGGGAGAAGCAGGCTTCCGGCAGAGCAGGGAGCCCAATGTGGGGCTCGATCCCAGGACTCTGGGATTGTGACCTGAGCCGAAGTCCGTTGCTTAACCAACTGAGCCACCCAGGCGCCCCAATTTTGTTTCGTTCTTTTATCCAGAAAGGGGAATGATTCCCACTGTGAGTACATGTGAAAGGAATGATGGAAGAAAAAAAAAATGAAGTTGCATTTGATTACCATTAGAGCTGTGCTTGTTCAAAACACTTGGAAAAGACGGTCGGGGTCGGAGCCCTCCCTCCTTCTCTGCATGGCCTGCAGCTGCCTTCCTGTCCTCTGCACATGACCAGCAGCCATCCAAGCAGCTTGGGGGAGCTACAGGCCTCAAGTCTTCCCAGTAAATGAAGGAAGTCGGGGGACAGCATGTGACCCCTCCTGGTGACACTTGAGCGCTAAGAAGGGCAAGAAAGCTGAGGCAGGACTATATTTGGGCTTTCACACATGGCCGGCCTGTTGCTATTTGCAGCGGGAGCCGGCTCACATTACCGTCACCTTCCGTGCCCCAGTGACAGAGCCTCTGCTGTAAGCCAGGCAGGGGCAGGCTTCGGGGCTCACACAGCTAACCTGGAGGGGAAATCCTCAGTTTCCTAGCCCTTCTCCAGAGGCCTCGGAGATCAAAGAAGAACCAGCGGACCCTGAAATCAGCAGGCAAGTTTTCGGGTAATCCTATTCTTCTAATGCAAAGTGTATTACTAGAAACTCAGTTACTTAATGCCACCATTTAATGCAATATCGTTCCTTTAGGATTAAATTGCAGACGTGTAAGTGGCAGTCCACAGTGGGGATGTTTTCTGTGCCCTCCTGGAGCGTGGGCGCACCTTCACTGAATGCAGTGTTGATACGGTGTGAGAATGCCTCTGTGCGGTAGAGGGAGGCTCGCGATTCAGTGAGAGTGTGCCCTCTGAGTGTTTTTAGTGCAGGGGCCCACTTGCTAGAACAGTTTGGAACCTGATACAGTTCTCCAGCTGTGGTGACAGGCTGATACATTTTATTTTAATCGACATATGCACCTCCCAACAAATCATAATTCCATGTTTTGTTTTGTTTTTAAAGATTTCATTGATTTATTTGACAGAGAGAAACACAGGCAGAGAGGGAACATAAGCAGGTGGAGTGAGAGAGGGAGAAGCAGGCTCCCCGCCGGGGCTCGATCTTGGGACTCCGGGACTATGACCCGAGCCGAAGGCAAACGCCCAACGACTGAGCCACCCAGGTGCCCCCATAATTCCATGTTTTGATTGAAATATGGAAAACGACAGTCTGTTTTCACTCATGCCCCATAGAAGGTTAAAAATCATTTTTATGGGGTGTTTTCTAATTAATGCAGTGGGACACACCTCCCATGTAAGATTTCAGCAAAAGCCTTTTTGTTTTGTTTTGTTTTTTACTGCAGCCCTGTGGCCTAGAGTAGAAGCTATCTAGCTACTATCTCTTTTATAGGCTGTGACCTATGTATTTCTCTAAGGTTCAGTTTCATCACTTATAAAAATGACAAATTATTGTTAATGTTCCTTTCTCCCTCAGTTCTGAATATTTTGGTGAGACGCGGACAGAGTCTGGGCGTTGAGGAGGAAAGTGCACGCAGCTGTGAGACTGTATTGTAAACCTCCCCTTTAGGGGCCGAGCCCCCCGGACCAGTTTGTTTGTCTAAAGGAGAAATGCAGGCCGGGAAGAATTTGTGCTCATTAGATTTGTTCTTAATGTTCCCCAGTCTTCCTGATCGAGTAAGAGTTCAGTTTGGTGTTTCGCTCTCCAGCTTCTGGTCAGAAGAATTTGTCAGCATGATGTATTGCTAATTCGGAATTCCGGTTTCCCCCCTTTGGGTAGCACACAGAATTGTGTTCTTTCTAGCAAGCTGCTCCAGGGTCTGTACGGGATACAGTTTAGTGAAAAACTCGGTCCGGATCCAGCCCTTTACCTGCTGGGCTGTGTGTCCTGCGTGCAGCGAGCCCAGGTCGCTGGGTAAATGGAACTGGCTTGGGCACGGCAAGCCCTGTCTCCTCACGGAACCTCAGTTTTGCCATCCTAAAGTGAAGATGTTCCAGTAGATGCTGTCCAAGGGCCCTTCCATCCCTAGAGTTCCACACATCTTCCTGGGCCCCCAGGAAGCTCTTGCAAGGACCGTGACCTCCCAGCCCTGTCTGTGCCTGGAGGTGAGGCCATCCTGCTGTGGTGCCTTCTCCCAACTGCAGTTGTTTTCCAGGGACAGGATGACCCCATAGTGGCCACAGGTGGCTGCAGCGCCCCGGTGGGAGAGGCTGAGGTCCAGGTAATGGCTTGAGCAGCCACCCCACATTCATGATAGCAGCCCGTGTGGACTGAGGACTTATGTTGAGCCACATGCTATGCTGAGCATTTTACACAACATTACATTATTGCATCCAAAGAAGTTTTACATACATCCTGTTTCATCCAAATGCTACCTTCATGAGGCAGGAACTAGCAAAAAGCCCATCACATGGGCTCATGAAAGTAAGGCCCAGAGAGGTTTTTTTTCCCAAGGCTCCACCACTAAGAAATAGCTGAAACAGAATGTGAACATAGAGCTTTCTGATCCAGAGGGCAATGGCTTCAGAGAGGGGTGAAGGGTGGTAGGGGAGGAGTTATTTGGAGATTGGATCGAGGGAGCCAGAATCAGCATTAATTGGGTGATGTCAGGGATGAGCTCCCAGTCTCTGGTTTAGGTGCCGAGGGAGTGGGTGTCCTGCTGTCATTAATGGGCACTAAGCATGCAGTGACCATCCTGAGGATGAGAGCGGTGTTGGCCACGACGGAGGGCAGTGAGGTGGGGAAGGGCGGGCGGCTCTCCGCAGGACGAGCAGCCCCAGCCAGGGTCCCAGGTGAGAGACTTGGAATGGGACAGAGCCCTGGGCTTGGTCAGAAAGGATAGCGGTGTCCACAGGGCAAGGGGGAGCTGTTTGGGGAGGCGGCACTAGGGCAGGAGGGGAGCCCGGTGCCCAGGGGACTTGACTGACACTTGCCACTCATGGAGCCCTCAGTGCACCACCTGTAGCCAGCAGGTGGTAGAAACAAGATGGTTTTAAGGAATTTCTGCCTGCAAGGTGACACTCAGGTGTGGCCCAGAGCGCTGCAGCCGTCTACGCTTATTTAACCCTCGCCACGGGTCCTCGCCACTTACCGAGCCGCTGAGGCATGTGGTCAAGGTCATACAGTGAGAACCTCGCTGCCCCCAGAGGCCAGGCTCTTCTTCGTGCCCCGCTGCTTCCGGCAACACCGTCCCCACCTTCAGGCGCTTCCCCTGCTGGGAGCTGGGCCGGGCCCTTACCCGGCCAGTGTCTGCGTTAGAGAGGCTGCGTATCAG
>PITA01008022.1:41026-87500 GCA_004023965.1 Spilogale gracilis | reverse complement strand
GGAAGGGGAGGAGGAACAGTGGCCCAGAGGCCAGTGCAGCCATGCCTGCCGGTGACCGTCTGGAAGATGGAGAATGGACACGGGACACGGAAGGGGGAGGTGTTCTGGAACCAGATGTGACAGGAGTTGCTGATGGGTGAAGGTGAGTGGCTGGCTGAGGGAGGCATCTAGAATGTCTCCTGGGTCTCAGCCTCAAATGACGGGGGCACGTGCTGTGCCGTTTTCTGCACGGGGGAAGACTGGCAGAGGCAAAGGAGGGCAGCAGGGGGGCAGGGGTGGGCAAGAGAGCCGGGGTGCACACCCGACCAACCATGCCAGTGGCAAGAGGCCTTCGGGACGTGAGAGCGCAGACAGCTGGGGGCAGTCCAGAGCCCAGAGGAGAACTGAAGGTGACAGGAGCAGCCACGTCACCAGCCAGCTCAGCCAGGGAGTGTGCATGAAGGCAGGAGAGGGCCAGGACGTACGGGCGTCCCAAACGGCCGGAAAACCCACCAAACCCAAACCAAACCAAACAAACAAAAAGGTCATGTTCGTGTGGTGAGCTGGAGAAACCTGTTTAGGCCCTCTGAGTTTGTTTCTCCTCTGTAAAATAAGACATTAAATCCTCAAGGCACCAGACACGCAAGTAGGGGCTCAAGAGATGACAATAGCCCTAGGAGGGCTCTCAATTCTCCATGCTGACAAGGCCAGGAAAGGGACAGATGTAGCTCTTCTCTGGCCAAAGCTAGCAGAACTAGATCCTTGGCCATCTCAGTGAGTAAATCCCCCTCACAGCTCTGCCTGTTCTCCAGGTTTCTCCAGAGCACTGGTGGGCCCTGGCCTAGAACGGAAGTCCATGCTGCACACTGCTCCTCAGAATGACCACCAGTACTTCTGAATTTTGCTGCTTATTTATTATAGTCATTAGAAGGAGGATATATTCTAATTTCTTATTAATATGGCCTCATATGGTAATTCATTTATTTAGTCAATACTTAAGACATAATTATTAAGAAGCAACACATAAATAATGCCCTAAAAGTACCTCCAACTTGTTAGATTCAAACCCGTATTTAAATAATTACATTATTTCATGAAAAGTTCATAAGAGAATTTTGCACAAGGTTACACAGTAGCACAGAAGGGAATAATAAACTTCGAAGGAAGGGGGGAAAAACATCACTGTGAAATGTGGCTTTTAAATAGGATTTCCCTAGGTTAAAATAAGGAATTGCAGGCATAGGGAACACAATAAACAAGGGCTCAGCAGGGTGATGCAGCAAGGTGTGATCAGGGAGCTAAGACAACTCCTGGAATGCACAATGCAAGAGCAGCAGGACACAAATCTCAAGATGAACAAGCGGCTACATGGAAAGATATTTGGGGGTACCTGGCTGGCTTAGTCGGTCTTCCAGACTCTTGATCCCAGGGTCATTGAGTTTGAGCCCCATGTTGGGTGGAAAGATTACCTATAAATTTAAATAAATTCTGATAAAAGAAAAAAAAAAAAAAAACGGCAGGATCTTTTATGCCTTGCCAAGGAGCACTTTACTCTGTATAAAACGTGGAGGAGCCACAGGCCACAGAGGGGTTTTACAATTAAGAATGACCCGGTTAACTTTATGCACTGAAAGAATTTTATTGTTCATTAAGAAAATCATTCAGGGGGCACCTAGGTGGTTAGTTGGTTAAGCATCTGCCTTCAGCTCAGGTCATGATCCCCGAGTCCTGGAATCGAGTCCGCATCGGGCTCCCTACTCAACAGGGAATCTGTTTCCCCCTCTTTTACCCCTCCCCGGTTCATGCTCTCACCCTCCCCTGCGCGCTCTCTCTCTCCCAAATAAAATCTTTTTTTAAAAATCTTTTTAAAAGAAGCAAATCATTCAGTTAGTTGAAACATTCTGAAAAGTCACAATGTTAAGGAGTTTTAATGACATCAATAGAACTGAACTATAATATATCAATTACTTTCATTTATTTCCCCTATGTTAAATGTTAGGACTTTCATTGCTAAATGTAAATATAATCAATCTTATAAAATTAACAACTTTCATGTTATATGAATCAGCAAATCAAAGGGTCCTCATATCAGGGTAATGGTTCTGTAGCATTTATTTTTCTGACCAAAACAGGGAAGGCAGTAGGGTAGTGCTTGTTTTTGTTTCAGGGGCCGTACTGATACAAGTTTTGTGGATTTGGTCGTTGAAGCTTCTGGAAATAAGATATAACTTCTAATTTCATAGTACTTCATGCCCGATATATCTTTTTCACTTATAATTTCTATTTTTATTGCCTGATTTCCTTCCACAAAATTAAAAACTCTGATAGACAAGAACACTGCCTGATTTAAAAGATCTTCAAAGTTTGAAAAGTCCATGATATGCACGCATTAAGTTTCTGTTGCATGAGTGAATGAATGCCTGATCAATGGATATGGATGTCTAAAGATACTAAAAGATCATCAACAAATAGCACGATGATAACACACTAAGCAGCACATTCACGTAATCAGTTTTACACTGAATCATAAAACTAAATTCCAACTTCCCAAGAATTTTAAACTAAGATTAACAAAATTCCATTCTTTTATGACCCCCAGTATCTATCTCACTATAACTGATAAGGTCCGATGTGGACCACCTCCCCAAAGAGGAACCGAGGACGCTCAGGATAATGCAAATCACACAGAGAGGTTTATTTCCAGCTAGCTGGGGGTCCAAGTTTATTTCCAGCTAGCTGGGGTCCAAGCATCTGCCCCCGGTGCATCGGGTTTCAGCAAGGACCCGAATGCAAGGGTCTAGGGGTTTATATGCATTTCAAACAGCAAACATTAGTCACACAGTAATTTTTTGCAGTTCTTGCAGTTTCTCACAGTTCACAAGTCAACTGCCCATAACCTAACTAGGTAAGATAAAATTCCAAGAAAGGAAGCAAGATGCATCGCCCTAATCCTGTTTGTTGCAATAAGCCCGACACAGGCCTTGTAAAGGCCTAAACCACCAGGGATTATAGATAAGTAGAGGCCTAAGTCACAAGCCCGACACAGGCCTTGTAAAGGCCTAAACCAGCAGGGGTTATAGATAAGTAGAGGCCTAAGTCACAAGAACCTGTCATGGCTGCCCTTAGGCTAAGCAGGTCCTAACAATAACTATTTTAGCATCCCTGCTAAATAAGTGTAGACTTTCATTCAAATATCTGAGCACAAACTCTTAGTCACTAATCTCTCCAGACACCAAAGTGATCACTAGAAATGTGGATGGAACAGCAGCAATCAACCAAAGAAAATCACTGGCTTGTAAGGTAATGTATCTTCAACGTTTGGTCTATCAAACAGAAGCTGAGAGGCAGTATGGTAGACAGGCAAGAACTGAAATTAAACTATACTATTAAACCACATAATCCCCACTGTATCTTAGAATATTTCACTTATAAAAACCAGAACTATCACTTCACAGCGTTTCTATAAATCTTAAAAAAAATTATAATTATTATAGTAATAGCTGTCATTTAATATTTATTAGTGATAAGTACTAAATAAAGTCAGATATATATGAAATGGACACAGAAGGATGCCTATCCTAGCATTACACATTACACAGAAGTATTTATCTGTTCAATAAAATAGCCCTGTTCATCTCAACAATAAGTCCACCTGATGTAAATAAGACAAGTTGTTAACTTCAACAGTTAAAAACTTCAACACTTTTAAAAAAAAAAAAAAAAAGACAAAATGTCATTTCATCAAATCTGAGATACCACCAACTAGAAGATGCATCAATATTTTATGTGCCATTAAAAAAGAAGAGTCACCTGGGTGGCTCAGGGCTCAGTTAGTTAAGTGTCCCACTCTTGATTTTGGCTCAGGTCATGATCTCAGGGTCCTGAGATCAAGCCCTGCGTCAGGCTCACAGTGGGCATGGAGCATGCTTAAGATACTCTCTCTCCCACTGCCCCTCTCCACTGCCTCTCTCTCTCTAAAAAAAAAAGAAGTAATAATGACTTTAAGATGCATCTAGATTTCAGAGATGTTAAACTGTGAAAAAAAATGTGCATCCTGAAATCAATGAAACACAATAACTAAGGGTCTTGTCTAAGGTCTCCTAGAGAACACAGCACCAGAATTTGAACCTAGGTTTCTAAAATTCCCCTCACATTCTTTTTTTGTGTATTTGGTTCTTAGGTTTTTTTCTCCCCACCAAAGCACAGAAGACAGAATTTAGAACAAAAGGGGCTTATGAGATTGTCAACAATTTCCTTGTTTTAGATCCCATAGCCAGAAGCAGAAAGAGGAAGAAAGAATTTTGCCCTCTACCTGTGCCCCATTATCTGGGCAAAAGGAACTGGGGTCACTTCACATGATTCAAACTTGTTCTTACTGCCCCATTACCACACTATACCCGAGCGGGGTTGAGACACAAATAAGTAGTAGTTAAACATGACAGCAAAGGCTGGAATATTACTAATACAAGAATGAAGCATTCATTACAGATAAGCTATACTTAATCTTGATTGTGAGTCAACAGCTTCATGCTATTTTTTCAAAGGAGAAACTGATACTATATACCATTAAGTAACTTGCCTGAGGTCATATATTTGGTTATATCTAGAGCAAGAAGTCAGTCTATATATCTATCTGACTTTAAAGACATGATAACAATGAAAAACAATTAAAAAAAAAAAGATTGTGATAATAGCAGATAACTTCTGTATATGAGGTAGGGCCATGCTGCTGGGGACCATTTAGTATAACGGAATTGGGCTTTATGTCCTAGGACACCCCTGAAGAATGACTTTAGTATAAAATCTCATGTTCCCCATGGTAAGCTTGAGTCAATGAAAAAAAGTTAAATAATGTCCCCTAAATAGAAAAGGGGAGGGGAAGGAGATTAAAAAAAAAAAAAATGTGATGTAGATATGAAAAATCCAAATGATAACATTTTATCTAACTCGAATTCAACAGACCACCAACTCCAATACCCTTGAATAGTCAAAAACAGGAAGCATGAAAACAGAACTATAAACTATCAAGTTAGATCAAATATATCATATAAACTTAAAAAGTGTCAAGTCCTTGAAGAGAATTTGTTTATTCCTAAATGGCATTAATTGGCATATTTTTCTAGAACATGCACTTTATTTTTTTTAAAGATTGTATTTATTTATGTGACAGACAGAAACACAGTGAGAGAGAGAACACAAGCGGGGGGCAGTGAGAGAGGGAGAAGCAGGCTCCGTGCAGAGCAGGGAGCCCAATGCGGGGCTGGTTCCTGGGACTCTGGGATTATGGCCTGAGCGGAAGGCAGACGCCTAATGACTAAGACACCCAAGTGCCCCACATACACTTTATTAAAAAAAAAAAAAAAGGAAGAAAGAAAGAAAAAAAAAAAGAGGGCCACCCGGGTGGCTCAATCAGTTAAGCTCAGTGGGGAGTCTGCTTGTCCTTTTCCTCCTATTTTTGCTCTCTCTGCCTCTCTCTCAAACAAATAATTAAAATCTTAAAAAAAAAAAAGTATCTAAATGGCCAATAAGAGCATAAAACCAGAAAAGTTATTCAATTAGAATACTGTATGAGGGGGGCGCCTGGGTGGCTCAGTTGGTTGGGCGACTGCCTTCGGCTCAGGTCATGATCCCGGAGACCCGGGATCGAGTCCCACATCGGGCTCCCTGCTCAGCGGGAAGCCTGCTTCTCTCTCTCTCAAGCCCTCTGCTTGTGTTCCCTCTCTAGCTGTGTTTCTCTCTGTCAAATAAATAAATAAAATCTTTAAAAAAAAAAAAAAAAGAATACTGTATGAGGAAATGTAAATTAAAAACATAGTGCAACACCACTATCCAACCAGAATGGCTAAAATTTTAAAAAAGATAAGACTAAGTTTTTTGGAGAAGAATGTAGAGCAACTAAAAACCTCACACTGCTGCTCAGGATGTAACTGGTATAACCATTTTGAAAAACTATTCAGAAGTATTCACTAAAGCCGACAGCAGCACTTGATTCCATTCCTAAGTAATACCTAACAGCAATGAAATGCATACACATGTTCACCAAAAGACATGCCATTAGAATAAACTATCAGGGGCACGTGGGTGGCTCAGTTGGTTAAGCCACTGCCTCCAGCTCAGGTCGTGATCCTCAAATCCCAGAATGGAGTCCTGATCAGGCTCCCAGCTCCACAGAGAGTCTGCTTCTCCCTCTGACTTTCTCCTCTCTCATGCTTTCTCTCTCACACTCACTCTCTCTCTAATAAAAAATAAAATCTTTAAAACTAAATAAATAAACTATCACATGCAACAACATGGATGAATCTCATATACGTAACGCTAAGCATAAGAGGACACACTATATATATATATATATATATTTTTTTTTTTTTTCCCCCTCCTCAAACAAGCAAAACTAATCAATGGTGCTTTAAGTCAAGACAGTGGTTCTCCTTGGGAGGAGGGGGTGATTAGAGAGAGAATACATGGGTGCTGATCATGTTCTAAACTATCCCCTTTGAAAAGTCATCAGGCTGTTATTTTTGCCCTTCACTGCAATTGTGCTCTATCTCAACAAAAGTAAAGAAATTATATTCTTTAAAGACCCAATAGTAGAAAAAATACAGCATCTTAAAAGGAGGAGGCTGCAGCAATAAATCAAATAAAAGTATCTCTTCATGATGTAAATTTGGGCCTTAAAGGAGGACCTTCCTGACCTTCAAATTATCCCACCTGGCAAGGCAGCCATTTACTCTCTTATGTGTAAGATCACCTCTCAACAAAAGTACATGTCCCCTAGATTATGACAGAGTATAACTGCAAATTCTCACTCTCAGAGTAATAAAGCACCAGAAAAACCATGAAATAACTATCCCTTTCCAAAATGAAAAAAGGAAAAGACTTGGTGAATACATCTGAATGGCCATACTCCACCGGGAGAGGGAGGACTTGGGGGGCAGTTGTTGTATTAGGTATTTGTAAAACTTCATTCTAAAATAAATTAAAAGCCTTTGAAAGTGAGAGTGGTGTTCTGAAGTTACTTCATACAGCTGAATAGATGACGAGGGTTTCTTTTCTAAGACAATACAACGTTAATACAGCACAGCCACTGTCACAGTCTTCTCATTACAATGACCCCCCTTTATACTTTCATGACACAGCCGCCAAAGAGCCGTAATTCCTGAGTTGCTATATTCAGACACAGATAGATATGGTCTGCCAGACATTCAAAGACTGTATTGCCCAATAATGTTATTATAAAGACCCAGATGACTTTTATTTATATTTAACCTACACATGTCAGCCCATTCTTTAGACAGAATATATTATCCAAGAACTAAAATGACCTAGGGACCTATACCATATTCACTGCAGTACAGTGGCAGACTATCAAGATATTTATGGCTCTGAAAAGTTCACTGCCTACTCACTACCCAAAGGAGAATCTAAACTCATTATTTAGCCAGGACAACTTCTCCATAACACAGCTCAATGACAGCTTTTTTGTTAAAGAAACACACTTGTACAAAAGAAATTTCAAAACATTCATAAACTATCACTGTTCTTATCACCCAGTAACAAATGTATGGTCATAAGAAACTCAACTTAAGAATTCATAAAAATTTCTCTGAACATACAAGATAACTCTTGGGAATTGTATACTGACGTTATAAGCACAACCTAACCCAGCCCAATAAATTCTCTTTCCCCATCTAATTCACCTCTACTCATCCTTCATATCTCAACTTAGAAATCAGTTTCAGTTAGAAACCTTTCCACCTATTGCATGAAGCACTGGGTGTGGGGAATGGGCAATGAATCTTGGAACACTGAAAAAATAAAATAAAATTTTAAATTTTAAAAAAGAAAGAAAGAAAGAAAGAAAGAAAGAAAGAAAGAAAGAAAGAAAGAAAGAAAGCTTTCCTAGGGGGAACCTGGGTGGTTCAGTCATTAAGCTTCTGCCTCTGGCTCAGGTCATGATCCCGGAGTCCTGGGATCCAGCCCTGCATTGGGCTCCCTACTTGGCAGGAAGCCTGCTTCTCCCTCTCTTACTCCCCCTGCTTGTGCTCCCCCTCTAGCTGTGTTTCTCTCTGTCAAATAAATAAATAAAATCTTAAAAAAAAAATAAGAAAAGAAACCTTTCCTAGCCAGCCTCTCTTAAAATGAGATAAATAATACTCCTACGTGCTTTCAAAGAATCCTGTTCTTCCCTGGTACTATAATTGCATGTGTCAATTATCTTAGTCTCCCTCCGTATTATGTAGGTGACCAGACAGAAGTTAGAAAACTCCAAAGATGATACAGTTTAATACAGGGTAACATAATATGGCATAACCAAGAGGAAACAACTCTCTACTCAGATACACACACCCATAGAGATGAAATGTTAATTTATCTGGTTACAATTCAACTGAAACATAAACTTTGACAATCACACAGGCCAGTAACTCATAAAAAGTATTGTGGGTTTTTTTTACTGTCCAGTTTTTTTCCCAAAGATTTAAAAACAGCTCAGTCAAAATTCCAACCAAAGTTTATGATTCTGATAATTATGTCACATGCTTTCCCTAAAAATACTTGCTCTAGACCTTTGCTTATTCAATCACAAGGGCCATCACTGACCTCTATGAGACCTCTAGCAAACACTGACTCAGTTGAAGGAACTGGTGACGTAAGGCAGGGAGCATAAAACTGTAAAAGAGTGGGGCTCTCCAATGTCCCTCTGACCAGTTACGACTAGCCTTGGGGCCTAGAGCAAATTTCTCAGCCTGTCTGAACCTCAATTTCCCTAACTATCAAACAGGCATATTTCATACCCTGGAGCATGGCTATGAGCATCATGCATCCAACACATGACTAGAATCACAGGTGGGTACTTTATAATTGATACCTCTTATTTACTAAAAAAAAAAACACACATGTACAAGTTTCAACATACACACAAACTACCACTGCTCTTACTCCCACAATGAGATTTTAATTTTGTAGTAGAAGTTTAAAAACTCCCTTTTTGTAAAAGTATCTAATGATCAACTTTGTAATTGCTGAAGATGGGTACATATGGGTTTATTACATAATTCATCTGTACTTTTGTGAGTACACAAAATCAACTTTGGAGAATTTAGTTACCTCCACTCTTATTATTTCAATTACTTTAGTTATTAATCAATGACCCTTCAATCTAATCTCCTCCTGAACAACAACAAAATCCAGAAGTTAACAAATGGTTTGGACAATATGGCTAACTGAAGCCAAAGATCTGTAAAGTTGAACTGTACACCGACGATTAACTGTTCCATGTTAAATGTATCTGAGAAGAAATCGTGACTCTGACTTGTAACTGGGAGACACATCTCCACCATCTAGCCTGTAGAAGGTGGATTATTCAGTTACTCAATTCAACAGGCATTTAGCGGACTTCTCCAGGTGAAGCACTGTGCCAGGGACATTAGAAATTAGAAAAATGAATACGTTCAGTGTCTTTGTCTACCACACAGTGTCTCTGTCTACCCCTAATTTTGTGCGGCGTGTACCTATATCCCTGCCCAAATTTCTCTCCTGCTGACCAGCCCCTTGACCATCATCTCCTACCTCTCCAGGTCATTTCCATTGCTGCTCTGACCCTCAATTCCTCTGTCCCTGTTGTCATACTTGCCTAGCAAGATCTCAAATCACCTCTGCCCCACCCATGCCAGACTAGCTTCTTAGCCAGTTCTTAAAGACCTCAAGTACACTCCTGCCTTTGTACCTTCCTGCTTCCTGGCCTGTAATAGCCTTCCCCCACATAGGTACACCACTTGCTCCCTCACTTCTTTCAGATATCTGTTCAAATGATTTCATCTACATGACATTTCATCTATGTGACTACCATAGAAAACCAGCAACCAGCCCTGCCAGATACTTTCTTATTCTGCTTTATTTATGTCATTATTTTTATTACCATCTAACATAGTCCAATTTACCATTAATTCGAACATGTAATTCCTTCACATTGTAGGATGAATTTTAATTTGAGAAATTTTAGATCAATAAAGTTCTACTATTTTTGACCACCAGGTGGCAGTCACTAGGTTCATGGACTCCACATGCACAACCTTAAAAATGGCTGTTCTTAAACTTAAATTAAGCAGGCTGAAGTTACACACCCTGTCCGCTGTGCTGAGTTTAATTGTCATTTAAAATTTCTCTCTGGATTTAGCAGTGGCTGAGGGACAGACACTGAGGAGGGTTATTTGCTATGGTGAGTGCTATGAATTGTGTAAGACTGATGAATCACAAAACTGTACGCCTGAAACAAATAATACATTATATCATTATATGTTGATTAAAAAAAAATTTATACCAGTAAAAAAAAGATCAAATATGGGCATAAATGGCAATAAAATGGCAGAACTGATACTCTTCCTCCCACTGAAGAGCTTTAGTCAGCCACAAAACAAGGCTGACAACACAAATCAGGCAGTAAGTCGATTAAAAAGCATTTTTAAATGACCAAGACCATTTAAAAGGTGGATTTGCATCCACTGATGGTGATAACTGAATTTGTCTCACCTGTAAATATTGTTTAAGTCTTCCGTACGTTACCCTTTTTTAGTTTATTTTTTGCATGGGTTTATAATGTATATATCAGTGAAGTAGTACAGATTTATAATCTGCAAATAAATGTAGACCTAAAATGTCTTACTGTTGGAGTGCACAATTAAAACAATGGGAGGGAACATTAAAAAAAAATATCTCTCTGGGTTTAAATGGAAACAAATAAACAAAAAACCCTGTATATAATATCTATCAAATTTTTATATTCAAAAAGTTAAAAAAACAGCAAGTGATTGCAACAATGTAGAGTAGCCCAGTACTCTCAAAGACTACTAGAGAGAGTATAAATGAAACAGTTATTTGGAAATATATACTAAAGTGGATCCTATGAATATGAATATTCCCTGTAGGTCCACTCCTAGATATGTATATTAATAGAAACATATACATAGGTTCAACCAACAGTTATACATAAGAATGTTCACAGCAGCACTATTCATATCAGCTTAAAAACTAGAAACTAGGGGCGCCTGGATGGCTCAGTGGTAAGCTTCTGCCTTCAGCTCAGGTCACGGTCCCGGAGTCCCAGAATTCAGCCCGCATCCCCCCTGCCTGCTCAGCAGGAGGCCTGCTTCTCCCTCTCTCACTCCACCTGTGTTCCCTCTCTGGCTGTGTTTCTCTCTGTCAAATAAATAAAATCTTTAAAAATCAAAAAAACAAAAAAGCTAGAAACTAACCAAATGCCCATCAACGGAAGAATGAATAAATTCTGGTACATTCACACAATGCAATATTACAGGGTAAACAAACTACAAATATACCCACAGTTATGAATGACTCTTACAATATACAGTTGAGACTCTTTCAATATAAAGTACAGACACAAAGGAGAACATACTATATGATTTCATTTCTGAAAAACTTAAGTAGGTAAAATTAATTTATGATGTTAAGTCAGGAGAGAAGCTCTAACTGAAGAAGGCATGAGGGGCCTTCGGGGGCACTAAAAATACTCTATTTATTGACTTGGAAGCTGGTTTTACTAGTTTATTCAATTTCAGAAAATTCATCAAGTTGTATATTTAAGAACTATAATCTCTTCTTTATGTATGTTAAACTTCAATAAAAAGTATTAAGCTTTTGTGTAGGCAAAAAGGCAGAGACACAAAACAACAAAACATGAATTTGGTATTAGAGAAGCAAGTATTTGTCAATGAAGAAAAAACTTCATCCATTCTTTTCTTTAAGCCTTAATGAAATTCCTACAGACTGAGAAAGTGTATTTATATTTTGTTACTAAGATACAAAAGATTCCCATCACAGATCAAGCAATATACCTAAAGGAAGGAAAGACTACTAAATAAGTACCTTGGAATTGGTTAAAGAAATTTCAAAGTAACAAGAAACTAGGAAGATCAAATCACAGCTCATTCAGGCCTATTACGAAGGTCCTATGTTTCAAGTTAATTAGAAGTGTTTGCTTTTCTCAGTGAACATAAAATAATGGTGACTCCTAGAACTAACTTGGCTTAGGCTCTTTTCCTATCTTGTTTGTCAAATACAAGCCATGCACAGTGACTACGGAAGTTATAAAGATGAAGCACACAGGTCCCTGTCTTTATAAGGTTTGTCATGTATATATAAGAAGCTAAGACAGGGGTGCCTGGATGGCTCAGTTGGTTGGGCGACTGCTTTGGCTCAGGTCATGATCCTGGAGACCCGGGACTGGGCCCTGCATCGGGCTCCCTGCTCGGTGGGAAGCCTACTTCTCCCTCTCTCACTCCCCCTGCTTGTGTTCCCTCTCTCGCTGTGTTTCTCTCTGTCAAATAAATAAATAAAATCTTAAAAAAAAAAAAAAAAAAAGCTAAGACAACCACAGGAACAGCCATTACACTGCTTCTTTAGAATGTTATCAGTGGTTTAAGATTTTTATTAGAGAGAGGGAGTAGGGGCAGAGGCAGAGAGAGAGAGAGAGAGAGGAAGAGAGAATCTCAGGCAGACTCTACATGCTGAGTACAAAGCCCCACACAGGACTCAATCCCACAATCTGAGCTGAAATCAAGAGCCAGTCCCTTAACCCACTGAGCCACCCAAGTGCCCCCAACATTTTATTTTCTCAAAGCGCAGAAAAAGGGAAACCTCTCTTCAGAAGCATCCAGAACCATGCTATCCAGTACAATATCCACTAGCCACTTGTGGTTATTTAAATTAACATTAAATAAAATCAAAAATTTAGTTCTCCAGTATTACCTAACCACATGTTAAGTGCTCAGACCACACGCAGCCAGGGGCAAATGTACCAGGCAGAGCACAGAACACTGGCAGCACTGGGGCCAAGAGTTAGAAAGACACAACAAATAGGCACCTAAGGACAATTTAATCTTTGGGAAAAAACATTCTTTTTAACTTGTGTCCATTTTCCATGTTTCCTTTGACATCACAATGGCAAAAGCAGTCACTCTGGTCTGGGGATTAAGCTAAAAATATAAACCTAGGGAAAACAGTTGAAGCCTTGAAGTTACAGGATTAGAAGAAGAATACAAGCTCACCAGAGCCCAACTTAGTTCACCAGAGTGAAAATTTATCCAAAGCTTCAGCTAAGAATACATTAAGCATTACTTTGCCTGATCTTAAATAGCTAATTGAGGATTGGGGGTTCAGGATATAAGTTTAAAGTCAGTCAGTAAACATATTTATGGAGGACATTAAGCAACATTTGCGGAGCACCTTTGATGTGCCAACCACGAATGGCAACCAGGAGGCATAAGATCATTTAAATCACTAACTCTATTCAGCACCTATCCCAATAGCTTAAGAATCACCAACTCCTAAACAGGGGGAAAAAACCCTACAAATTTTGCTCAACTGTGGTTCTTCAGAAACAGCAAGCAGGGAGGTAACAAGGTGCCATTTCCAGCATATTCTCTGGGGGTTGTTGCCTCCTATGGTGCTCAACGCCTATTACTCTGAACCAGTCACATGATTTAACAAAAAACAGAGAAGGAAGAGTCCTTTCCAAAACAAAAGAATAAATGAACTGCAATCTACCAAAGCTATATTAAGCTATGAAAGATAGAAAAGACAATCCTTGCCAGAAAGATCATAACCTCAAAGAATATCCTTAAAAGGAAACATAAACAAATCAACATTTATCCAACAACTCCCAAGAAGTACACTGAGAGCTAGAAGGGCATAAAGATTTTCAAGCAGTCTCTTGACCTCCAAAAGCTGTCAAGGAAACAGTTCATCAACAATCACAATGGACGCAAATGCTGCAAGTGGGATCCCCAGGAAACACCTGTAGGACAAACTGTAACCTGAAAGGACCTTGTAAGTCTTTTGTCCAAATATCTCCCTTGTCTGAAATCCATTCTACAATATTTTTATAAAACATTTATTAAACCTAAGTACACCAGGCATGAATATACCACAAACTCAGAGAAATTTCAGAAGCAACAGAAGACGGGAGCCAGAAGGGCTGAAGAGTTAACATTCAAAGAGATAGTTTTAGAAATATGACCTTGAAAGTCAAGTGAATAGCAAGTAAATACAATACAATAATGTAGAACAATACACTAAAGTAGCACTATTAGCACAGGGTCCATTATGACACAAATCCAGAGAAAAAAGCAATAGGATATTGTAAAAAAAACATTCTCAACTAGACTTTTGACTATCCAAAGGGCGGGGGAGGGGGGGAATAAATCAAGGTGAAATTCTATTCTATCTGCCTCTGCAACTACCCACTCTTCCACTCTTCCCTAGCTCTCCCTGGTCTGTAGGACACATATTTTCACCTGAGCCAGGAGAGAAACAGAAACTAATATTGACTCATTAGCTACTATGCGTCAGGTATGGTGCTAGTCATTTCATGTCATTTAATATATGCAGAACAAGAACTGGACTGGTGATTGGAGCTCCTCAGAAACAGGCTCAGGGAAACTATCTGTCCTAGGATCCAAATTTATAATTCTATTTTAGAGACATTTAGAAGGCAACTTGATAAAGAGGACAGAGTAGCAGAGACCTGAAGACAAAGGTCTGAACTTAGGATCTGGTCCTACAGTTATATGACTACAAAAGTCAATGGCCCTCTCTGGATGTCAGTTCCTTGAGGCCTACCTCATCTCCTTACAGGTTGTTCTATGGATCAAAATGGAACACATATGTAAAAGAATTCTGTAAACATAACACATCACTGATATTCATTTATTCATCTAACAAGTATTAACTGAGCACCTATACTATTCTAGACTCTAAGCAAGGTCCCTGATCTCATGGAACTTGTGTTCTAGTAGGTGGGAGACACGTAATCAATATAAACAAATCAGTGAACAAGAGCTTCCAAGAGAGATGAATGCTCTAAAGAAAATGAAACAGGTGATGTACGAAAGAGTGACTAAGAGAAAGGGAACCACTTTTAATGGAATAGTCATAGAAGACCTAACCAAAGTTCTATAACTGAGACTTCAAAGATATTTTCAGTCAAACAAAGAGCTGGGGAAACAAGTGTTCTAGACACAAAAAAGAAGACAAGCTCAGCATGTTTGAAGCACTGAAAAAATGAGGGATGCCTGGAACACAAGGGATAAGGAAAAATATTAAGAAATGAGGCTGAGGGTGCCTGGGTGGCTCAGTTGGTTAAAGCCTCTGCCTTCAGCTCAGGTCATGATCTCAGGGTCCTGGGATCGAGGCCTGCATCGGGCTCTCTGCTCAGCAGGGAGCCTGCTTCCTCCTCTCTTTCTCTCCCTGCCTCTCTGCCTACTGTGATCTCTGTCAAATAAATACAATATTTTTTTTAAAAAAGAAAGAAAAAAGAAAAAAAAAAAAATGAGGTTGAGGGCACCTGGGTGGCTCAGTAGGTTAAAGCCTCTGCCTTCGGCTCAGGTCATGATCTCAGGGTCCTGGGATCAAGGCCCGCATCCGGCTCTCTGCTCAGCGGTAGCCTGCTTCCTCCTCTCTCTCTGCCTGCCTCTCTGCCTACTTGTGATCTCTCTCTCTGTCAAATAAATAAATAAAATCTTAAAAAAAAAAAGAAGAAATGAGGTTAAAAAGTAGACAGAGGTCAAATCCAGCAGAAATTTTACCACTAAAAGGATATTATAATTCCCATAAAGTCCTTTTTTTTTGTCAACATGGCCCAATAAACTAAGTCATTTATACAAATACATCATGTGTACATTATCAAAAGTAGGACACTTCCAACTTTCTACCATAGCAATTCCACCACCAACAAATAAGTGGGAGGATCCTATGCAATGGCACTAGACATACAATTCTTAAGACTTTATCTAACAAAGACATCATTTATTATGCTTGGTAAACCACATAGTCAAAGAAAAAAAAATAACCCTATAGTGAATAAAACTAACAGAATTATAGAATATGAATAGAAAAAAATACACTGAAGTTTTTAACAGAGAAAATATCAGTTCATTTAACAAGTATTTATCAAGCACCCACTATGTGCCAGGCATGTTCTAAGTATGAAAGATACAGCAATGAACAAATCTATGAAAATTTAAGCAATAACTAAGCAGAAGACTTAACTGTAAAAGTAGCATAACAAATATCAGAACTGAACTTGAACTTATGTCTCAGCATTTTCTGAAACAGGAATTACAGGCTTAGTCAAGTCTATCAGTCAGAAAGCAAACTTACCAAGGAATTCTTAATCACTTCACTTCTATAAAATTCTGGAAAAGAAGAAAAAAAACCAGTAAGTGATATGAAAGGAAATAAGCTCATTAACTCAATGCTATAAAATTTTTTAACACATGTTCCAGTAAAACATTTAAAACATTTTCAAGGGATCTATTTTCTCTATACCTTTATCTACAAAAAAATAAACAAATAAAAATTTAATAAAAGGGTCTTAAAGGAAAAATGTTCACAAAGAAGAAAACCTATTGAAATTTAATTTAGTAAATTATACCCTAGATTCAAATTTGAGCCCTTAAAAACTTAGATTTTCTTCTCTCCTACCTTACTGCCACTCTGCAAAAACCATATGCTTTATTTTTCTCAAACATCTCTAATGATTATCCACTGTGGTACTGTGGAATGGTCACTGATCTAACAACCAGGTAACCTAAGTTCTAGTTCTATTGTCATTAGCATTCTGTCTCTTTCATTTGCTTGGGCCCATTTTTCACTAGAAACTTAAAGAATTTGACTAGTAAGCAAAGGTCCTCTGTAAGCGTTACAATTTCACGATTTCTACAGACCTGCATGTGTAAACGTGACAAACCTAGAGGCACAATAAAAAGAGAGAAATATGGCAGAGGTGCAGACAAACACTGCCTCTTCCAACACTGCTGAAGTCACCATCACGACAGTCTCTGCAGAGTCTACAAGGCCCTCATATCCTTGGGTTACTGTAAGGCAAATTTCCCAGGTGTGATACCAGGGACCCCTGGTATTTGACATGATGTTAGGTGATACACAGACACACTTTATTTTTTTCTTATATATTTAAATTTATGTCTCATATATTCCTCAACCCCTTAATTGTAAGGTCTGAAAGGACAGAAGCATTTGTTTAATACAACTGTTGTGTCCTCAGCACTTAAAACCATTCTTGGCACAGAATAGACACTCAATAAATACTTTTTAATTGAATGAATTATTTTACTTAGACATAAGTTTAAAAATAATGAACTTACTCAGTCGGTTCAGCATTCAACACCTAATTTCAGTTCAGGTCATGATCTCAGGGTCATGAGACGGAGCCCCGAGTTGGCCTCTGTGCTCACCGGGAAGTCTGCCTGAGATTCTTTCCCTTTGCCCTTCCCCGCACATGTACATGCCCAGTTTCTCTCTCAAATAAATAAATCCTTAGAAAAAATTTTAAACAATAAACTTAAAAATATATATTAAGTATGTCATAGTATAGATAAAACTCAATATAGTGAAACATGTCAAAATCTACGAACAGCTACAGCTAAGGAATAGTTAGGCAATAAATGAAGAGTAGGCCTAAATGTAAAGCTCTTATAGGCAAGATCTTTAGGTTAAAGTACTTCTTGATAAACATGCTGTCTATATTACTGTTTGTCTTTCCTTTAAAAAAAAAAAGATACAGATAATTATTTTATTTTGTGGAGAGAGAGTGCCTATGTATTAAGTTAAAAGAAAAAAAACAGGTTCTCAGAATTTAAAACAGGATCCAAATTTTTATAATTATGCTAATAATGTTTACTTTAGGTAATAGGAGCAGGCTGCTAACTTTTATTTTCTGCTTGGCAGTTTCCCATTTTTTCTATTTGAAATAAAAAAAGGGATAATTCTCAGGCACCTGGGTGGCTCACTGGGCTACAGCCTCTGCCTTCAGCTCAGGTCATGACCTCAGGGTCCTGGGATCAAGGCCCGCATCCGGCTCTCTTCTCAGCGGGGAACATGCTTCCTCCTCTCTCTCTGCCTACATGTGATCTCTCTGTCACATAAATAAAATCTTTTAAAAAAAAAGAAAAAGGAAAAGAAAAGGGATAATTCTCAAAACAAAAAAAGAAAAAAGAAAAGGGATAATTCTAATTGTCTTTAAAAAGACCCTCTGATGGACATTTAGGTTACTGCTAATTTTTAGATACTTCAAGTAACCTTATAAACAATCATTTAGAGATCTATATCCTAGATGCTTAGATCTATAAGATAAACATTTAGAAGTAAAAGGCAAGATAAAAGGAAAATACAGTTTTAATTTAGTAGATACTGCCATATTGTTGTATAAAAGTGTTGTACCACTTTACAATCCCACTTACAAAAATACTTGTTTTCCCAACACTGGCTACACTAAGTATTATTCTTTTCATTTTTTCCCAAATGATTAACCAATTATTCCAACCATAAACTAACTATAAAAAGGTTTGTGTGTAGGTATGTGTGTGTGTGTGTGTGCACGTGCGCATGTACATGTATATGTATATTCTAATTTATATGTACCATGTTTATTTTTAGGGGGAAAAAACCAGAAAGGGATAAAAAAAATCATTTTTTATTTCAAAGTAGTTCCACTTTTTACAAAAAAAAAATTGTAATTGTTTGAATTTTTTGCAAGCATGTATTACTTTAAATTCAATAGAAAAAAAAAAAACATATTCCTCTTTTCTTTAGAAAGAATTCCTCAGTTTAATCTGCGAAGTGTCTAAAACAGTTCCCAAAATATGTATCTTCAGCTCTAAGGAGATGACCAGTATCATCATTTCTTCCAAAATTTTGCTGACTGAAACTAAACAATCTGCTTTCTCCATGAGACCTTCAAAACAGACCTGCTAAATTAAATGGAAAGAGGTCCACAAAAAAAAACCATACAAGAAATCATGGAGTAATTTCTAACATGCTAAACATGGGCCTACACTGTGCACCACTGTTACATCTAAAATATTGTCAATAAAATTAGCAGCATGATACAAAACATTTAATAGTGAATATAGGAGAATTTAGAGTCAAAAAACAGTTTCAGTCCCCATTCCACTTATGATATTCACGCTGGACAAGTGAGTCAACCTTTAGGGTCACAAAGTTTACCTTTCAAAAGCTAATGACAAATGGAAAATAACAGGGTTATTGTGGGCTCAAATGAAATAGTGAATCAAAAACACTTTATAAACTAATTTTTATTAACACAGTTCTATTAATTTTTGTGAATTCAATTTAAGCAAAACTATTTGACAAGTAAATTTTTAAAAAGATACCACCCAAGACTTTTTTTCAGCACGAAAGGTCCCATTAGCTACAAATGCTTCTCTATCCAGAGAAGACCTAGGAAAACAAAGCAATGAGAGATTGCAGAGCATGGTTTCAGCGGCATGTTTTGGCTGTTATGCAGCATTCCATTCTTTTAACCAATGCTTTTTTAGTACCTCAACCACACTCATAAGAGAAGAACTACAAACTTAAACTATACAATAAAACTACTTTTCACCTATCAGATTGGCAAAAATTCAAAAGTTTGACTGCACAGTCTGTTGGTGAGCCTGTGGCAGAAAAAGCACTCATACCTACCAAGTGGGAATGTAAATAAAGACAGTTTTGCAATATCTACCAAAACTAGAAGTACACATCCTTTGTACTTCCACTTCTTGGAAATCTACCCTAAAGCTATACTACCACTCATACAAAATACTGTACTTATGAAGTTATTCAAAGCAGTATTGTGTGCATAACAGACTATAACAACCTAAATGCCTACCAAGAGAAGCACGTTAAAAAAATCATGGTACACTTACTTAATGCAGAATTTTGAAGAAAAAAAAATTAGGGAAGCTCTGAAAAATCAGGAAACCTCTTTATGGAAAAATATCTAAGACATTTTAGGTGAAAAATGCAAGGCACAGAAATATATATAGTTTGGTACCATTTTTACTTGTATTTGCATAAAGAATTCAAAAAAGAGAAACAAGAAATGTAAAACAGTAGTTATCAGAGTGGAGTAAAAAACTAGGGAGATGGGACTGGTGAAGATTTTAAACCTTCATATATATTTTGAACCATGACTGCATTAGCTATTCAAAAAATCAAATGAAAAAAATATGCGGGCTTAATATGTGCCAAGCATTGTTCCAAGTGCAGTGAACAACACTAACCTAAAATTTTCTGGATTATATGGAGTTCATCTTTCGATGTATTCAAATAACTTGTTGGCTGGGCACTCACATTTCATGGGTGAAAAACGAACTAGGACTGAAGAACAAACATGATTCTATAAAAATTTCAAGTTTAAGAGGAAACCACAATTAGAACCTAGCTCTTCATCCATTAACATAAGGCTTTGTTCTCTGGAGTTGTGATAACTTTTTGATCTGAGCTACCTAACAAGTAAGCAATGTCCAAGGAGCACTAAAAGATGTGAAAAGTCAAGAAATCTCACATACAACTTCTCAGGTCTGCTGTGAATTCAGCTAAAATAAAAGAATAACTTATATATCAGTATTTTATAAATATTCTCCCCCCCCAAAAAACTTTCTTTTAAAACTAAGAAATGGGGCGCCTGGGTGACTCAGTTGGTTAGACGTCTGCCTTCAGCACAGGTCATGATCTCCAGGTCCTAGGATCGGGCCCCATACTGGGCTCCCTGCTCAGAAGAGAATCTGCTTCTCTCTCTCTCTCTCTCTCTCTCTCTCTCTCTCTCTCTCTCCCCCCCCTACCCCTCCCCAGAACTCACATGCTCTCTCTCAAATAAATAAAATCTTCAAAAATAAATGAAACTAAGAAATGATGCCACTAAACAGGTGGTACAGGTGGTTCTGTGCGAAGAGCCAAACTAATCCTCTATCGTGGTCATCCTACACCAAGGGCCACATAAAGGTCATGAAATGAATATTCGTGTTTATCATCACAGGTCCAACAAGATAAGGTGGACTAACTAGGCTTATTTAGGAAACAACTTCCTGGCTCCTCCTATGGTAGTTAAAAGTCATAAAGCCCAACATGTGGGCCCAAAACAAGACCAGAAATAGATTCCATTCAACCATGACATTTTGGAGTAGGAGGAAGTCTCAGAAATCATCAGTTCTCTCATTTTAGAGATAAAGTCACCAAAGCTCACAGGAGGGATGAAATGCCCTCATTAAGGGACTTGCCAGTAGTGATAGACGCAACATCACTAGCAGAGACTGTATTTCCCTGTGGTGTACCAGCTATTCCCTTACTGTATGAACAATCATTTCATTGTAACAACTTTAAGAAGCAGACTATGACAACTTCTAAAGTCAAGGTGTAGTCGAGCTAGAAGACAAAAAATAAACCAAAAAAGTCACTTTGTTTCCGTATCTCTTGGAAAACTTTTTATGAGATGGTCATCAACCACCAATCCCGTGACTACTCTCATCTTATAAACTACTTTGATTGTTACCAAATTACCAAATACCTAAAACGTACTGTTAAGTACCAGTTAATTATTATTATCAAAGATAACACTGGAGCAAGAACACAGAAGTTTTATAAGATCAAGGACTGATTATATAGAAAACTATCAATAATTTAAAACACTTGGGGCACCCGGGTGACTCAGCTGGTTAAGCAACCAACTCTTTCAGCTTTGATCATGGTGTCAGGGTCATGGGAGGGAGCCTCCAACGGGGCTCTGCTTCTCTCCCTCTCTTACCTTCTGCCCCTCTCCCCCCTCTAAGATGGATAAATAAATCTTGAGGGAAAAAAATGTAAACACTGTGGCATGGTTCACCTGAAGGACTCAGTCAGTAGAGCATGTGACTCTTGATCTCGGGTTTGTAGGTTTGAGCCCCACACTGGGTGTAGAGATTACTTAAGAATAAAAAAAATTTTTTTAAGTTTTTTAATCTAAAAAAATAAAACACTCTGGCATTGCCATATATTGCTAGTGATAAACCCACTAGTGACCAGTAGACCAAATGTATTAAGGTCTGCAAAATGCTTATACCCTAAGACAATGACCAACCTGTTTCATTTTCCTTCTGGACGCATAGGAAGACAACTAATCCCAGTCCCCTTTCCATCTAAAAAGGATGACACTACTGATTTATGCCCAACAGAAAGTTATAAAATTCACGTACACCATCTCCATTAAAAAAAAATCCCCCTCGGGCGCCTGGGTGGCTCAGTTGGTTAAGCGACTGCCTTCGGCTCAGGTCATGATCCCGGAGACCCAGGATCGAGTCCCACATCGGGCTCCCTGCTCGGCGGGAAACCTGCTTCTCCCTCTCTCACTCCCCTTGCTTGTGTTCCCTCTCTGGCTGTGTTTCTCTCTGTCAAATAAATAAAATCTTTAAAAAAAAAAATCCCCCTCAAATAATCCTTCTCCCTTGCCATGCCAAAAATCATGTATTGATGATAACAGCATTCCAAAGTGGAAGGAGTCAAAATACCTGAGTCACCACTTAGAGGACAGCTGCCAAGACTATGCCTGATAAGAACACCTGCACTGGATTACTGTAAGAAATTTATTATGTTATGCCACAGAGATTTGCAGTTTTTGGTATAGCAGCTAGCATTCATCATTCAGATTTATAGTCTTTTAAGAATATGCAATGGTTATAATGAAAAATAAGAATGAAATAAAATTATATGAAAATGCAGAATTTAGAGTCCTTTTTTATCCCTAAAAATTATTTTAGGGGGGCCTGGGTGGCTCACTTGGTTAAGCGACTGCCTTCGGCTCAGGTCATGATCAAGTCCCACATGAGGCTCCCTGCTCGGCGGGAAGCCTGCTTCTCCCTCTCTCATTCCCCTTGCTTGTGTTCCCTCTCTGGCTGTGTTTCTCTCTGTCAAATAAATAAAACCTTTTTTAAAAAAAAGTTATTTTAATGCTATTTACAATATGGTGGGGCTTCTACCCTATATAATTTCTGATTGAATCTTTTAATGAGCATATAATGGAACTGAAATTTTTTTTAAAAAAAGGTGTTAAATGACTACTGCTTTAATAATGGTCTTTAAAAGTAATTAAAACCAGGGGCACCTAGGTGGTTCAGTCAGTTAAGTGTCTGCCTTCAACTCGGGTCATGATCTCAGTATCCTAGGACCAAGCCCCATGTTGTTGGACTCCCCACACATCAGGGAGTCTGCTTATCCCTTTCCCTAAACTACCCTCCTCCATTCATGCTCTGTCTCCCTCTCTCAAATAAATAAAATCTTTTAAAAAAAAAGAAAAAGTGGGTGCCTGGGTGGCTTAGTGGGTTAAAGCCTCTGCCTTCGGCTCAGGTCATGATCTCAGGGTCCTGAGATCGAGGCCCACATCGAGCTCTCTGCTCGGCAGGGAGCCTGCTTCCTCCTCTCTCTCTCTGCCTGCCTCTCTGCCTACTTGTGATCTCTATCTCTGCCAAATAAATAAATAAAATATTAAAAAAAAAAAAGAAAGAAAAAGCAATTAAAACCAGAAAGGTAAAATTGCATTTGAATTTTTCATCCTTGCTATAGTATAAAACTCAAATAAGCCCTTAGCACCTCCAAAATAATATCAAAAATAAACTTTTTGTTTATATATATATGTTCAATCATATTTTTCAAAGTGGTATCACTTTATCTCAATTGATCCTCATAAAAATCTGCCTTGCCAACTTCAAAAGGCATCATTATCTCCACTTTACAAATGGGAAAAGTGAGGTTCAAAAAGCCATGATCTTTGTCCAGTGTCACACAGTCAGACCTCTTATCTATTTTCATTCCTAAGTCAATATTCCTGCCATATACCATGTTTGTTCCCTTGTACCACCCAATACAGGTCAACTGATTATATTCAAGCACCTTTCATCCAATATGTATTCAAAAGATCCTTGTGATTTTAAATCAAATATTTACTTGGTCTACTCTCAGAATTGCCACTTATGTGACAGTCCACAATACTACATGTGCAAATGAATTCAAGGAAACCATGCCATTCTTCTAAAAATGACCCCACATATACACAAGATATGAGAAGCCATAAACTGGTTCCAATTTTACCATAATATTTTTAAAAATTAATTATGTTTTAAAGAAAATAAAATTAGTATGTATACTGGACTCATATATCTAGTTTAATGATAGCTACTGGAATAAAAACATTAATTGCTAACATTCATAAATAAACGATAAATTTACCGATTTAAGAACCATCCAGAAGCCATGTTTCTTTTATATACGATATATATAACAATAACTCGTGAAATATTTTTGGACGGGTTGACAGTTTAGCTTTCCAATAAGTAATAAGAGCAAATCAAAAGGGACTGATACTTGTTACAAAAGAATAAAAAGGCGATGTAACAATCTGTGGGCAAATCCACAGATTCCCTTACCTTTATGTATCTTTTCAGTATTACACAAGTGAAGCGTGAAGTAGGTATCAAGGAGCTGATGGCCATTTCTATTAACAATGTTGCGGGCAGCAATGTTCCGAAGGTGTCTGAGACGTCGCTAAAAAATAACAAAAAAGAGGGACATGTTCAGCTTTTCCTCCTATGAAATCTTCCGAAAGTTACGATCCAAAAATGAAAGGATGTTGTCCCAGTTATTGATTTGTTGAGCCAGCAGCCTTAGCCCAGTCTCTTATTTATGCCTCAGCATCTTCTCTGTCAAATAGGAATTATACCTGTGCAATCTCATTTACAAGGTTGTTGTGAGCAGGAAATGAATACAGATATAAAGTATTTGTCAAAGAGCATAAACATTGTTTACTAAGTACTATATACCTGTACACGAGCATTAGTATTTCCTGGAACATAAACTAAGTAGTAATTTGTTTTCTTCCCTTCAGAAGAATATAAGTACACATGTGAATCCACCTCATACCCACAGACAAGCCGTTTTTACATGCACACAGCCCCTGTTGCTAGTGCACTCTAGATGCCACCTCATCTGTACAACCAGGAGAAGCCAAGCCAAAACATAACTCACTGTGCACTCCAGCCAGCCAGTAACCTAACTGTTGTGAGCTTAAATTAAATCTTCACCTGACCAGCAGCCAAACACTTTCTCTTTCCTGATCAAGTCTCCTTCCTAACAATTTCTCCAACTAAGATGCACAAATCATTTGGAGTCCCAATTGCTGAAAAGGCAAACACTCCATAAGCAACAGTAGAAATCAACAAAAATATAAGATAACAAATAGCCAAATAAAAGCATATCAAAAAGAGAAGATGTTGGCAATGCTCAAGTCTGGGCACACAGATTCATTCCCAAATACTAGTTTCCTATGTCAGAATATTATTTCCATACTTAAAAACAGAAATCAAGTGCTCAGTTTTAAAATATGCTTAAAGTTCTCCCATCAGGCTGAAAGACAGCCCAACCTACTGAGTTAAGTCCATCTTCAATTATATATGCAGTCAGCTGGAAAAGTACAGTTCTTTGTTTCCACGGGCAGAGCAACCTAATCCTTTCTCCCAATCTAGAGATTAAGATTCTTTGAAAGAGATTATTGCCTAACAAATTTTTTTAATACTCTCAGTATGAAAAGGCCCAAATATATCCACAAAAAGTTCCTCCCGCTGGGGTACCTGGGGCTCAGTGGGTTAAGCATCTGCCTTCAGCTCAGGTCATGATCTCAGGGTCCTAGGATGGAACCCTGCATGGAACTCCCTGCTCAGGGGGCCAGTTCACTTCTCTCTCTCCCTTTCCCTCTGCTCCTCCCCAGGCTCGTGTGCTCGCTCTCTTTCTCTCTCTCTCTCCAAATAAATAAATAAAATCTTTAAAAAATAAAAAGCTCTTAAGGCATATTCTAAAAGACTCATTTTTACACAATCTGTGAAGGGTTTCCAATTCATATCGGGGATTACAGCAACTATCTCTTCCTCCTATATATTTTTCATTAGACCTCTCAATTAAGATTTTAAATTACAGGAAGCATCTATTTTGCTGTAAGATTACAATTGCTAACCACATCTATTTTGCTGTAAGATTACAATCCTGGCCTTCTGTTCAAAGACTGAAAATATTACTCAAAGCCTCTAGAATAAAATGCAAACTTGCCCTATTGCTTTCAAAGCCCTGTACAATCTGACCTCTCCACATCCTATCTTTACTTCTCACTATCTCTTCTACATACCCATCCCCCGCCGTCACACATGAATGCTTAAGGTTCCATGAAAAAGATCATGCACACTCCTAGCCCCAGGCTGCTAATGCTAGCGAGCCTCTCAATCTAGAATACTCTCTCTTTTTTAAGATTTTATTTATTTATTTTGAGAGAGAATGAAAATGAGAGAGCATAAGCAGAGGGGAGGGGTAGAGGGAGGGGGAGAAACAGATGTCCCTCTGAGCAGTGAGCCCTATGCAGGACTTAATGGAATCACGCCCTGAACCAAAGGCAGCCACTTAACCGACTGAGCCATCCAGGCACTCTAGAATACCATTCTCTTAAAGGAGATCCTATTTCTACTTCAAAGTTTAGGAGAGAAGACTTTACCTTCCTTTGTCTCTAACTGAAATTAGTTGCTCCTTTATTTGAACAAAAAAGAAGTTTGGTTCTATCTCTCTATAGTACTTATTTCATTTAACCCAGTCTCCTTAGCTGATTAGTTATCTTCCCTATTAATCTAGGAGGAAATGACCTGATAACAGAGACTATTACAATCACTACACTGTCAGCACTTTTTAAATGTTTACCATGAACCATGCTCTATACTAAACATTTTGTACGTATGATCTTACTTAATCCTCATAACAACCCCATGGCATGAGGTTTTACTCATTATCATTATTCATTCATCTCTTTATCCCAACATTCCTATGTAACCAAATATAAAATAATAAATAATAAATGGGTGGTATATCTCAAAAGAAGAAAAGAAAGTAGAAGGAAAGCAAGGGGATACACCTATATATGTGGCTATATATCATACACTTATATCTCCTACACACACACACACACACACACACACACACACACACACAAATGATACAGTTTGGTCTTTACACTCCCCTACTGCCACAGTGGGCAGACTGAGCAATGACCTATCCTTCAACACAAGAGAATAATTTTATGACAAATATAATAATAATGGAACAGACTGCTTTATGAAGCAATGTGCAAGGCTTGGCCAGAGATGTAATCCACATGGATGCATTGATATTACTGAAAAGAGCTTTCTACTATCTAGAAAGTTAGCACCACTAACTCAAACACACCTTCTGACTCCAAGCTCTACAATTCTAAAATCAGCAGTAGAGTCTACAAACATTCATCTGGATAGATTACTAACGATATCACTATCATTTCCATGCTCCTTCCACTAATGTGGGTAAAACAGAACTGACCATATCAGGGCATTTTATAAAAAGGTTTACAAAAAAGAACAACAACAAAAAAAAAACCACAAACAAAAAACAAAAACCTCCTCTACAAATTAACCAACTACACTTAAAGTACTGACTTTGGGTTGTACAGCTTTTTGCCTTTTCCCCTATTTCTTTCAAAAGCATTATGGTAAGTATTTTCCTCACACCATGATTGATTAAAATATAAGATGCTCTGGCAGCTAGAAGGGACAAAGGAAATCAACTCTTTACAGGTAAATTATTGATGCAGTCTTGGTGAAAGGCAGTAAAGTTACAAATGAACCCTCTTGTGCTTTTTGTCTTGGCTCCCTCTTTAATAACATTCACCAATTTTATCATAAAGCTTCTTTTTATTTTTTAAAAATACTAAACTGTAATAAAATGGAATTCAATTAATAATAATGTGCCAATGTTACTTTTTAGTTCTGGCCCACGAAAAATAGTAATGGAAGATAATGACATTAGGGGAAACTGAATGAAGGAAATTCTCTGAACATTTTTGAAACTTTTCTGCAAATTTAAAATCATTCCAAAATAAAGTTTATTTTTTCAGTTATTGCCTTTTTCAGAGTTAGAAGGTGTGTAAGCAGATCAAAAAGAGTGCCAATAAAACATTTCACAAGCACTACTTTATTAATAAAACTTCATTACTACCATTCACTTCCAGAGGTGGTCATAATTACTTTGTTTCCTCAGCTTCTTTTATCATATCTAGTGATTTACAACTAAAGCTTTAGAGTCAAGTTATTATTTTCCCATGAGCCTTTTAAATCTTTGCTCAAATATCCTGACCAGAGTTCTTCTCATTGTTTCACTGGACTGTTTCCCTTCAACAGATAACTTTGAAAAAAAATTTTCTAGAAGGCTCTTGCCATGTGGCTTAGGAGCAATAAAAACTTGGATTTCTATCCAAAGTTCACTGCCATATTAGCTCACATAATCTAGACTATATACTGAAGACCTTGTTAACTGCTTGGCAGAACCATTTCATGGTTGGCAGGATGATTAAAATAAAAGTTTAGGACAAGATTATGAGAGTCAAGGCCTTCTGGGACAGCCCTGGCTCCTAAATCATTAATTGTACTGAGTAGTAGAGGATTATATACAATTTCATTAGCTTTCTAGACTGCCATTATCATTTTCCCCTAAACCTGAGGATACAAATACAGTACAACCACCATTCACTTCCTTCCTTTACACTCCCACTTCCTCTCTTCCTTTCCTTCCGCTAAGATTTAGTGCAATTGAAAAGAAACACTGGAAGATTAAGTCAGAAACTCAAAAAATGATTACCTATAAGGTGAGAATAAGCTAGAGGGACGACAGATAAAAGTAAGACTTCCCTCCTACTTGCTTATATAGTTTTGACCTCTGTACCATATAAATGTATAACATACTCAAAAAGTAAGTAAGAAAAAGTTTAAATCAACTAAACCTAGTCCAAAATATAAGAGCAATACGAAAAATTACCACCAGTTTTAGGATATATCAACTACCTTCACCAAAATTATTACCTGATGATCCAAGAAATACTAAAGAAACCAGAGTGAGGGTGCCTGGGTGGTTCAGTGGGTTAAGCCTCTGCCTTCGGCTCAGGTCATGATCTCAGGATCCTGGGATCAAGGCCAGCATTGGGCTCTCTGCTCAGCAGGGAGCCTGCTTCCTCTTCTCTCTCTGCCTGCCTCTCTGCCTACTTGTGATCTCTCTCTGTGTCAAATAAATAAATAAAATCTTAAAAAAAAAAAAAAAGAAAGAAAGAAAGAAACCAGAGTGATCTAAAGGGTCTGCTCTTGTTTTCAGTTCCCCCAGAAGATCTATACTTGAAAAACAGTACGTAATTTTACCTAACACGGAAATAGGGTTTGTTCCAGATATCTGTCTATCTTCTCCAACAAGAATATAAATTCTGTAAGTAACAGATTTTATTTTATTTATTTTTTAAAGATTTTATTTATTTGTCAAAGAGAGAGAGCACGCATGCACAAGCAGGGGAAGCAGCAGGCAGAGGGAGAAGCAGACTCCCCACTGAGCAAGGAGCTGGATGCCGGGCAGGATCCCAGGACCCTGGGACTATAACCTCAGTCAAAGGCAGACACTTAACTGACTGAGCCACCCAGTCACCCCAGAGATTTTACTTATTTATACTTGTACCTCCAGCATCTAGCTGAGTACCTAGCGAACGGCAGGCACACAATAAATGTTTTTGATTGGATTAATAAATCTCCAGAGAATTAACCCAGTCAAGAACATCTTTGTATGGGACACCTCAGTCAGCTAAACATCCATCTTCAGCGGCCACTCCCCGTTTGTGTGCTGACAAATAAATAAAATCTTAAAAGAAAAAGAAAGACCTACCTCTTCAAATGGCCCACCTAAAGACAGCTGAAATCAAATCTGTATTATGATCTAGATTGACTCAAGTACCTCAGGAAAGTATGAATATTCTGAGTATTTAAAATTTCCACAAACTTTGGAATTATTCTTTAAGATAATATCCTATGCAGTTTTCTTTACCAGCAATCTCCTTAAACTTGCTCAAATGTTCTATGCCTTTATGGTTATGAAATGCTCTTTGTACATCATTCTTCAGCAGTAAGTGCAGGCAGCAAAGTTGTACCTAATAACATTCATCCCAAAACTAAAGCTGAACAGATTTTAATTTTTAAATTGGAATTAGCGTGGCTTAAAACCTTTGAACCACTATCTCTAAAACATCCTATGTAGAGAATAAAAACATTCACTAATATATAAAATGAAAATCTCCTATTCAGCTTCAATTTGGAAGACTGATGGATATAATTAGAGCACACTCTGCTAACTGAAATGTTGGTGGTGAGCAAAAGACCTGTATGACCCCAAATTCCTAAACATTTTTACAGATCTTTCAAATATAAATTCTAAAACAAGACTTAAGTGGTATGCATTGTAGATCTGAAACATTAGCTTTAGTAAAAAAATTACTCATTAGTAATGGTTGAAACTGATGCCTCCAAAGAACTTGTTAACACTATTACTGTTGTTAGCCAGTAATGGCAGTCTAGGGGCGCCTGGGTGGCTCGGTCGGGTAAGTGCCTGCCTTGGCTCAGATCGTGATCTGAGTAGTAGATGAAGAGTAGATGTAGATGTAGTAGTAGTAGATGAAGAGTAACAGAATACAAAGGATACAAAGAAATGTTTCATTTTGTTAAATATCCCCATGTTTTAGAAAATTATTTCTGGTAGGTCAATTCATTTTTGTTGATACAATTTTGAATCTCAATATGGGTGACAGCACAGCTTTAAAAACAGTCAAATCACACCCCAGAACGGAAAAAAAAAAAAAAAAATCCAAGGCAATTTTCAGTAGTGAAATATATCATTGGGGTTCTATATTCCTCCTGCATTTTACCATTCCTTTGCAAGTATCTAAAATGTTCTGGCTTCCAAGGTATGATAACGACCAAAGAGAACTAATGACGTGTCTTTGATCTTGTTCACTGCTGTAGAGAGTAATTCAGGGACGCTGATGTCCAACAGGAGGAGGACATGGCTCCCATTTACCCTTCCTTCCTTATCCATAACCCTTGCTTCAAAATCATAAGTACTGTGGTTCTTAAATATAATCACTGCACAAACCCCCACCATTGCCAAACTACATAACCATCCCACCACCTTTTGTGACTTCTAAGACCATAGAGAGTTATTGTCAAAACAAATTTTGAGTCTAATTTGCTTAACCTACAAGAGCTATTATAAATCAACAATATAATCAATAATCTATAGCCCAATAGAAAAGGGGGCCAAGGATATAATTTTTTTTTTTTTACTCAGCAACAGAAAATGAAGAATCCTATCAGATTAAGTGATCAAACTATTTAGTTTTGGTCACAGTTGATATGAGTAAAGAAAATAATGTGGGAGGAAATATAAACTGGTTCAATTTGGAGGGACAGCAATTTAGCAATAATAAATTTTAAATTGTATGTAATATTTGACCAAGCAATTCCACAAGTCACAAAAATGTGTACAAATATGCTTATTCTGACATTGGCTAAAAAGCAAAAATTTAATAACCACTCTTAAATTATGGTACATCATACAATCAAAAACTATGTATCCATTTTTTAAGAAGTACTAGTATGGAACAAAAAAGAGCATGCAATTTTAAATGTTTACTTAAACAAATGTTACTATATACCCTGAATGATATAGATCAAGAGTTGCCAATTCATTCTGTAATGAGGCAGAGAGTAAATTATTTTAAGGTTTTTAGCACATATCCATTACCTTCACATTCTTGTTTGTTTACAATCCTTTAACTATGATAACCTTTCTTAGTCTCCTCAGTTACAAATGCAATAACTGTTGGCCAGTTTGCTAAAGCGCTAATGTGGAAAATCACAGCTATTACAAGATAATTTTTTAAAATAGCGTTTGGTTTAGAAATGTAGTCAAACTTGTTCTGGGCACCTGCCCCCTCTCTGATCTTCAACTCATTTTTTTTTTTTTTTCCAGGTCAAGCATTTATTTTCTGCCTGGGTCTAAGCTAAATGGCATGGAGGAAAAAGGCCCAGGTTGTTTCCAGTAAACTCAGATTACCACTATTTTGATATACATTTCTAAGGGACAACAAAAGCAAACCTGAGAGATTAGTTTTCCGCATTCCCACAGAAGGTAAAAATGTTGAATTACTAAATTGAGAATTTAAGTTTGATAAATTAGATCAGTCTTTTTAAAAAATACAAAAGCTCCTTCTATATTATAGCATTCAATCACCTATTTTTTCTAATC
Organism: Spilogale gracilis; assembly: GCA_004023965.1. Classification (NCBI taxonomy): domain Eukaryota; kingdom Metazoa; phylum Chordata; class Mammalia; order Carnivora; family Mephitidae; genus Spilogale; species Spilogale gracilis. The sequence goes on along the minus strand of PITA01008022.1, from coordinate 55,505 downwards.
TTTTGATCTCACCTGAAAGATTCCCTGTAAAAAGTTTTTAAAACCCCAAAATGCTTTATTTATAACTAGTGCTTGGTGCTATTGATTATAGGCAAATAGTACCAACAGCCAATGTTACAGATTTAAACAAACAAAAAAATCTAATTCTAATTTCTCATAAAATGCATATAGCTCCTATCCCTAACTGACAGCTTTCTGGTGCAAATCACACAACCTTGGAACTGAAGCCTTTATTTTGACATTCACTCCACTCTCACTCAGTTCCAGATTTAATTCAGTCATTTAGTAAACTCTACTAAATTGTAGTACAGGCTTCTCCACAGGAAAAGACAAAATATATCTCTGAACTTTCTACATTTCTTACACACGTGGGCTCTGGGTTTTTTTCTCTCCACCCTATCTAACCCCCAATCTTGGTGGAAGGTCCAAACTTGCCCTTCTTCCTCCATATTTTCTCTGGGTAGTATTGCTTTAAGACATAAGCCTTTGTAGTGATCTGCCTGCATCTCTCATCCTCTCTCTCTTGTTCCCTTCTTCCTTCTATTTTACCTTGTGGGTGTTTCTTTCACACCATGCTAGGAACTCTGGGGATACAAACATGGCATTCCCTAATTTCAGAGTATGTAACCTCACTAAAGGGCTGGAGTTTGTGCGCACAAAAAGGCCAATCTGATGTCAAACAATCCAGCAGTTTACTGTCAATGAGCATTTATTACAGAACTAGAAATGTAAGACCAAAGAAGAGACACAGAATTACAAACGATGACCTGGAAGATAAAAATTGGAAGACAGGAGATAGCTCTCAGTGGTCCAAGTGTTAAGAGTAATATCATGGGAATGCCTGGGTGGTTCAGTTGGTTAAGCATCTGCCTTCAGTTCAGGTCATGGTCCTAGGGATCAAGTCCTTCATCTGGCTCCTTGCTCAGTGGGGAGCTTGCTTCTCCCTCTACCTCCTGCTCCCCCTGCTTATGCTCTCCCTCTCTTTCTTTCCAATAGAGAAATATTTTTTAAAAAGAGCAATATCATGGCAATAATTTGCTTCAAAATAACTGCCAAGGGGCGCCTGGGTGGCTCAGTTGGTTAAGCAACTGCCTTCGGCTCAGGTCATGATCCTGGAGACCCGGGATCGAGTCCCACATCGGGCTCTCTGCTCGACAGGAAGCCTGCTTCTCCCTCTCTCACTCCCCCTGCTTGTGTTCCCTCTCTGGCCGTGTTTATCTCTGTCAAATAAATAAAATCTTTAAAAAAAAAATAATAACTGCCATGAGGGAGGCAGGATGATTAGGTAGGCTTTAGTTAAAACAAGATATGCCATTATGTGGCAGTTATTGAAGTTATGTAACAGGTACCTGGGAGCTCATTATATACCCACTCATGTATACATATTTCAATATACACTGATATATATACAATACACATTGCACTATACATATTTCACTATTCTTTGCAATTTTCATAACAAAAACGTTTTAAAGTAATATTAATAGAAACAGAAAGAAAGGATAAGATCATATAGGAGCCTAAAGCAAAAATGGGCTTAACAAGGAGATTAGATAATGGATATGGTTGAGGATGAAAAGAAGACAAAAGAAATACGGGAGTCAAAATGCCCTTAGGGAAATATGAACTAATCAGTAAAGGTGTTAGGGCAATAGAATAGCCATAAAAATAAAAATTAAGGAGAAAGAAAGAAAGAAAGAAAGAAAGAAAGAAAGAAAGAGAGAGAAAAGGAAAGAAAGAAGAGAGAGAAAAAGAGAGGAAGGGAGGGAGAAAGGGAGGGAGGGAGGGGAAAGGGGGTGTTATGTGTACATTTAGAAAATATACCCTATATCTTGTATCAAATTTCAAATGGCTTAAAAATATATAAATGTAAATAATTAATGCATAAAGTACCAAAAGAAACGATGAAGAATTACTTTATAACCTCAAAGGTCTAAGAATGACAAAAAACTCAGAAGCCATAAAAAAAAAATCTATACATTTTACCACATAAAATGTTTTTAAATTATGCATGGCAAAAACTGTCATATGCAAAGTCAAAGGAAAAACAACCCCTAACCAAAACTTTTTAACTCACATAACCAATTTCACTAAAATATAAAGAGTTCCTAAAAATCAACAAGAAAAAAATTCAACCCAATGGAAGAAAAAATGGCAAAGAATACTAACAGATAATTCACAGAAAATGAAATATAAATAGCACTTAAACATGAAAATATTCTCAACCTCACTCATAAGAGAAATGCAAATTAAAACTCACTAAAATTGGCACAGACCAAAAAGTCTAACATATTCAGAGACAAGGCAATGGCAAAACAAGCACTTGCTGAAAGAATACAAATGGAAAAACCTCTGAAGATTGCAATCTGGCAATATCTACCAAAATTACCAATGCACATATTTTCTGACCCAGTAATTCCACTTTTGCATTTGTGAAAAAAATATATACTTAGAAATATGCATTATAATATATGTAATACACTATCATTTGTATTAGCAAAAAACTAGAAATACATTAAATGTCCATCAATAGGGGACAAGCTAAATCACGATATATCCTATAATGGAATACTAAGTGGCCATTAAGATTATATGGCAGCTATTTGAATACTGATATGGAACAATCTGTAAGATACACTATTAATGAAAACAAAAAACACAGAAGTTTGGGACACTTGGGTGGTTAAGTGTCTAATCTTATTTCAGCTGAGGTCATGATCTCAGGGATGTGAAAAGAAGCCCTGCAGCATCTGCCTCTACACTGGGCGTGGAGCCTGCTTAAGAGTCTCTCTCCCTCTCTCCCCTCCTCCCACTCACTCTGGCTTACTCACTCTCGCGCTCTCTCTCTCTCAAAAAAAAAAAAACAAAAACAAAAGTTTATGTAGTCAGTGTGTTTAACATGTTAGCATTTGTGTTTCATAGGGGAAAAAGAATATAATTATGTCATTACTGGAGATGCACTGATTATTACTGATATTGATTATTACTGGTAACACTGGTTGTCCCAGGAAAGTAAAAGGGGTATTTAGGGGGCGCCTGGGTGGCTCAGAGAGTTAAGCCTCTGCCTTCCACTCAGGTCATGATCTCAGGGTCCTGGAATCGAGTCCCACATCAGGCTCTCTGCTCAGAAGGGAGCCTGCTTCCCTTTCTTACTCTGTCTGCCTCTCTATTTGTGATCTCTCTCTCTGTCAAATAAATAAATAAAATATTTTTTGAAAATGGGTATTTGAGCCAGAGTGTTATGGAGACTCTTCACTCTTATATACCTTTGAATTGTGAGCCATATGAATATATTGTTTATTTTTTAAAATAAAACCAGGGGCACCTAGGTGGCTCAGTCAGTTGAGTGTCCAACTCTTGGTTTCAGCTCAGGTCATGATTTCATGGTTGTGGGATCAAGCCCCGCATCAGACTCCACGCTCAGTGGGGAGTCTGCTTGAGATTCGCTCTGTCCTCTCTCTGCCCCTCCCGCCGCTTGCATTCCCACTCTCTCTCTCATATAAATAAATCTTAAAATAAAATTTACTTTTGTTTTTTTATTTCACAGAGAGAGAGAGAGAAAGAGAAAGCAGAGCAAGGGGAGCTGCAGAGGGAGAGGAAGAAGCAGGCTCCCTGCTAAGCAGGGAGCCCAAAGTAGGACTCCAGCCAGGCACAGTGGTGAGCACCTGTAGTCCTAGCTACTCAGGAGGCTGAGGCAGGAGGATTGCTTGAGCCCTGGAGTTCTGGGTTGTAGTGCACTATGCCGATCAGGTGTCCACACTAAGTTCGGCATCAATATGGTGACCTCCCAGGAGCGGGGGATCACCAGGTTGCCTAAGGAGGGTGAACCGGCCCATGTCAGAAACGAAGTGGGACTCCATCCCAGGACCCTGGGATCATGACCTGAGCCGAAGGTAGATGCTTAACCAACTGAGCCACCCAGGTGCCCCTAAAATTTACATTTTTAAAAAAACAGAGATGGCTACTAACCTTTAAGCACAGGTATCTGTGATAGCCATTACCAGAAGTGTGACACAGCGGTTAAGAGTTCAAACTAGAGTCAATAATTCTGAATACCAGTGTAGTTCTATAACTCACTAGTGGGCAAATCACTTATCTTCTCTGAGCTTGTTTCCCCGCCCATAAAATGGAAGTATTTCCTGTATGCCTACTTCTCTGAGTTATTTTAAGAATCAAATGAAATAATGGATATAAAAGCTCTCTGAAAAATCATAAAGTACTTTATAAATAAAAAGTATTAACAGAAATAGGGACGTTGAGAAAGGGAGGTGGTTATCAGTATAAGATGATGAATTGGTTTAGGCATTTCTAATTTGAAAAGAGACAGATTTAGAATTCATTTATCTAAATAGAGGTGACTTAGTCTCAAATATAACAGATCTCCAAAGGACAAACAATGAATAAATAGAATTACAAAACTGAAAAACTGGAAAACATCATGAAGGTCACTTAATAAGGCTCTGCTATTCAGGATTACCTGGGAAATTATTGGAGACACACAATCTCAGGTCCTACTACAGACCTATCCAATCAGAATCTATATTTTAACAGGATCCCCGGGTAATTTTTATGCACATTTTAAGTTTAGTAAGTACTAATCTAACTATATTACTCATTTTTCAGATAATAAAACTGGGGCCATAAGTAAAGGAACCTGGCCATGTTCCCACTGGAAGTACCAAGATCAAGACTTGGACCCAGGCCTGAGCTCTTGGACTATATGTATATGTGTGCATGTACCTCATGTATTTGCTTCTCAGATACTTTGTTTCAAAACCCAGGAGACATCTTTGCCTTGCAGATATCCCATGTCCCCACCCCCATTTCTGATCAGGCATCAGCCCATCAATTCCTTCTTTCTTCACAATATCTCTGACGTATATTCCTTCTTTTCCACATCCTTCATTCATTGCTCTAAAACTATTGCCCTGCATACTATGAAAACCCAGCTTCCTTCCCTTATGCATGTATTAACTTCCTCTCCTAGAAATAAGAGTGCTCTTACAAATAGTATGTTCTATATAATTCCAAAAAAAAAAAGATACAAGCCATTAAAAAACATTAAATGTTAGCATAACTGATTCCAGGCAGAATCTATGTTTGAAACCTAGCAAAATTAGCACACTATAATTTGGCAATCCTAACCCAGAAATTTCCTGTTGTCACTCCCACTATCTTTCCCATTACCTCCCCCTATTTGCCTTAGAACTGACCCAGATTGCCTTCATCTAATAATGCCCTGCAACTAAAATCAAGCTTTACTAAATAAATCCAAAGGCTCTGAATCTACTTTCTATTACCATCTTCTTTCTCAATCTGTCCCAATACACTCTCAATATTCATAAACATTCTCATATCTTCATAATTCTCTACCCTACACTTTAACAAACCGAAGTACTTCAAAATTTCCTGAGTATCCATGATGTGCCATGAACTACACACAGTAAAACAGAAGTCTAAATACCTTTGAAGGGGCGCCTGGGTGGCTCAGTTGGTTAAAGCATCTGCCTTCGGCTCAGGTCATGATCCCAGGATCCTGGGATTAAGTCCCACATCAGGCTCCCTCCTTAGAGGGGAATCTGCTTCTCCCTTTCTCTCTACCCCTTCCCACTGCTCCTGTTCTTGCTCACTCTCAAATAAATAAATAAATTTTTAAAAACAAATAAATATCTTTGAATACCTTTCCTACATAAATTCAAGAAAATTAAAAGCCTTGGTCTCTGTCCTATTTGCATTTCTGCAGCAATAAGTTTTGACATATTGGGACTCCTGGGTAGGCTCAGTCAGTTAACTGTATGCCTCTTGGTTTCAGCTCAGGTCATGATCTCAGGGTCCTAAGATCGAGCCCCATGCTCAGTAGGATATCTGTTTGACATTCTCTCTCTCTGCCCCTCCCTCCTCTTCCTTCCTCCCCCTCCCCACCCCAGGGCTCACATACTTTCTCTAAAATAAATAAATCTTAAAAAAAAAAAAAAGGATGGGGCGCCTGGGTGGCTCAGTTGGTTAAGCAACTGCCTTCGGCTCAGGTCATGATCCTGGAATCACAGGATCAAGTCCCACCCACATCAGGCTCCCTGCTCAGCAGAGAGCCTGCTTCTCCCCTCTCATACTCTCTCTCATATTCTCTTTTTCTCTCTCTCAAATAAATAAATAAAATATTTTTTTTTAAAAAAGGAAGTTCTGACTCTTTAAAGAGTGAATAATATGGGAAGACTTTTACAGATGTTCGACCACAAAAGCAACAGATGAACAGAGTAAGACACCCACAACATGAAGAATAACTCTTATGCGACAGCCTGTACGGCATGAGGTCTAGAGAATCCCATGTATAAATTGGGTTCAATTAAATCAATCTGAAAAAACAAAGGGAGTGTGTTTCAATTCAAAATCAAATTGTGAGCTACTGATTCCAATAATCCCAAACACCATCTTTCGGTTACAGCATGAACTTGGCAGACTTGGGTCGGAGCCCCATGCTGCCATGTCACTAGGAAATATATTTAAGCTCTCTAAGCTTCTCATTCCTCATTCCTCATCTGTAAAATGGTGCTAATGACCGTTTGTAAGTCACAGAATTATAATGAGGAGTAAATGGAGTAACTCCAAAGTCCTCAGACACAGTGCTAGCACGTGTGACAGTTCAATAATACTACAATTATTATCAATCACCCTAAAGTTTCCTCATTCTTTTGAGGTGCAAGTAAGCGCAAGTAAGTAAAGCCTCAAAAATCTATCCTCTGAACTGGAGCTATACAGGTTTGTAAAGGTACAAAGATGAAACTGGAAAACTGCATTTTAAATCCAACAAGCTGAGTGAGACAGTAGGAAAAGCTCTGAATTTAGAACCAGAATAGGAGGGTGTGAACTCTAGCTCTTCCATGTTCTTTTCTGGGCCTTGATTTCCTTCTGTTAAACAGGAGAGATGGCTCTAACTACTGCAGCTAAAAATATTACGAGAACGGTTTTAAAGAGATTAACTACTACAAACAAAGCAACAGGGTAAAAGATAAGAAAGAGTGGGAAACTTGCTCATGAATAACTGTTAAAGGCTATTTTCATAATGTATGTGACAAGAAATCATGAATCTTGGCTGGAGGAAAATGTGGCAGTAAATGTTAATCACAAAGGTAAACTAAAATGAATACCTACAATTAAGTAGGCAAACACCATATCATTAATGACCCAGTTCCACTTTTGATATATCCTCCCTGACTTCCTTGTCCCATCCACTACCGCAAATGAAGATGATCATTTCCCTACTCTGGGCTACCATGACCTCGTGTACAGGCCACCATCATACAGCACCTGCTACAATCATGCTTTATTGTCAATGCTCCCCACAAAAAGAGGGGCGATCTCTAAATACAGAAACCAAGTTTTATTACTTTTTACACCTACAGCACTTAGCGCAAGCCTGGCACAAAGTAGGTCCTCAATAAGTGTTTGATGGATGAACCAATGAGTGAATCACAGACAGTATTAGTGACTTCACTGTGCCATGTGAGATAGTACCCCTAAGTATATGGTAACATTTCAAGCTATATGTTAAACAAAACTCTTAATAACATATTTTATCACAAGTCTTTGCTCTTCTGTAGCCTCAATGACTATAAGCTCCTTAAGGACCAGAACTATGTCTTTTTATCCCAAGTGGCAAAGGGGCAAGCACACAGATATTCAATAAATGCTGACATGCATGAACCACTGCCTCACCACTTAGACCGCAATCTTCCCTTACTTAGAAATTTTGTCAGAAGTCTTCTCACCACTCTTTCCACTACCATTCTCTCTTCTTGTGTCAACTATACTTGAATAAAAAAAAATTAATGAATTAAAAAAGAAACTATCCTCCCATTCTTGCTCATAGTACAATGTCAGAGTCAGACTGATAAATATGGAAGAAGTGTGAAGAGATGGGAAATCTTTGTTTTGTCACATCACAGCCAAAACTGGCTCAGATAAAAACCCTCAATGGATGATAAATCTTCAGGGTGGGGGTGAGCAGGATATATGCATGTTCCCTAAGTGTCTCCCTACAAACTATTCATCGGTCACGTGCACATATGCACACATGCACAGACTTCTAAAGTTGAGCAATTAGATAGTATCTTGACTATGTGACCAAAATTACCATCACCAGTGGTGGACAAATGGACACCATGTACCTCTAGAAGTGATACATTATGAAAGACACATTACCACACATGAAACATTCCAAGTGAGAATGCATAATCTGAATCTGATCATGAGGAAACATCAGATAAACAGAAAATAAGGTATGTTCTAATTTATTTGAGAAAGAGAGAGAATGAGAGAGAGGGAGAGAGAGAGATCAGAGGGAGAAGCAGACTCCCCACTGAGCAGGGAAACCTGATGTGAGACAGGATCCCAGGATTCCAGGACCATGACCTGAGTCAAAAGCAGTTGCTTAACCAACTAAGCCACCCAGGCACATAGGTATGTCTTATTTTAAAAAGGAAAGAGGTGATCTGTATTATGACACTAACATTTAAAAAAAAAAGAAGAAGACAAAGAAAAGCTGTGAAAAGCTCTTAAACAAGAGATAAGACAATTAAATGCACTACCTGACCCTAGACTGGATCATGAACAGGAGGAGAATAATTTCTATAAAGGACACTATGGGATCAACTGACAAAAGTGGAATATAAAACAAAGATTAAATAAAGCATAGCAATGTTAGGTTTATTAAAGTTGATAACTACACTAAGCAAATCAAAGAGAATATAATATACCTATTTAAGAAACATATACACAGTATTTAAGGGTAAAAGGTTACAATAACTTCAAATGATTCATATACACCAAAAAACACATATCTATACTATATATACACAGAAAGAGAACTTGAAAATGATAAAACACATGGAATAATGTTAACAGTAGCCAAATCTGGGTAAAGGGTATAAAGGTGAGGTGTCCTTGTACAAGTTTTATTTTTTCAATTTTTCAATAAGCTTGAAATTATTTCTAAACAAAAGAAAAATTTTTAAAGGAAAAGAAAAACAAGTCCTAGCCAATGCAATAAGAAATAAGACAAGAAAAGGTATAAAACATATACAGCTTGGGAAGGAAGAAATAAAACTGTTTTTGTCACAGACAATATGATCATCTACATAGAAAATCTGAGAATATGGACAAAGAACTCCAAGAACTAATAAGCAATAACAGCAAGGTTGCAGGATATAGGTTAACATACAAAAGCCAATCACTTTCCTCTATACCAGCAAAGAACAAGTGGAATTTTAATTTAAAAACACAATACCATTTACATTAGTAACCTCAAAAAGTGAAATAGTACATATGAATCTAACAAAATATGTACAAGAGCTATATAAAACTACAAAACTATGATAAAAGATATCAAGGAAGAACTAAGTGGAACAAAATTGCATATTCATGCCTAACAAGACTCAATATTGTCAAGATGTCAATTCTTCCCAACTTGATCTACAGATTGATGCAATCCAAATCAAAATCCCTGCAAGTTACTTTGTGGTTATCAATAAGCTGATTCTAAAGTTTATATGGAGAGGGCAAGACCCAGAATAGCGAACATAATACTGAGGAGAACAAACTTAGAGGACTGACACTACCCGACTTCAAGCTTACTATAAAGCTACAGTAATCAAGACAGTGTGGTATTGGCAAAAGAATAAACAAATAAATCAATGCAACAGAATAGAAAGCCCAGAAACAGACCCACATAAGTATATTCAACTGATCTTTGACACAGGAGCAAAGGCAATACAATAGAGCAAAGACAGTCTTTTCAACAAACAGCACTGGAGTAACTGGATATCTGCATGCAGACAAATGACTCCAGACATAAACCTTACATACTTCACAAAAATTCATTCAAAATGGGATTACAGACCTAATATAGAATGCAAAACTAAAAAACTCATTGAAAATAACACAGGAGAAATCTAGGTGACTTTGGCTATGGCAATCACCCTTTAGATATAACACCAAACACACTCTCCATGAAAAGAATAACTGACAAATCGTACTTCATTAAAATTAAACACTTCTGCTCTGCCAAGGACAATGTCAAGAGAATGAGAAGACAAACAACAAACTGGGGGAAAATATTTGCAAAAGGAACATCTGACAAATGACTATTACCCAAAATATACAAAGAACTCTTAAAACTCAACAATAAGAAAACAGAACAACCCAAATGAAAAATAGGCCGAAGACTTTAGCAGACACCTCACCAAACAAGATATACAGATGGCAAACAAGCTCATGAAAAAAATGCTTACCATCATTTTTCATCAGGGAAATAAACTAAAACAAGGTGCCATTACACAGACCTACTACAATGGCCAAACTCCAGAACGCTGACAGCACCAATGCTGGTAAGGGCGTGTGGCAACAGACACCATCATTCATCATTGGTAGGAATGCAAAATGGTATAGCCACCTTGGAAGTCAGTTTGGCAGTTTCTTATAAAACTAAGCATATTCTTACCATACAGTCCAGCAATCATGGTCCTTGGTATACACTCAACAGAGTTGTATGATCTAACTGTATGACACTCTGGAAAAGGTAAAACTATGGAGACAGTAAAAAAAATCAGTAGTTGCCAGGGCTTAAGAGGGTGTGAGAGATGAACAGGTACAGCACAGATTTTTAGGGCAGTGAAACTACTCTGTATGATACTATACTACATTGGTAAAAACAAGTCATTATACATTTGTCTATAACCATACAGATGTGTAACACCAAGAAAAAACCCTAATGTAAACTATGGACTTTGGATGACAATGACGTGTCAATGCAGGTTCCTCAACTGTAATAAACGTACCACAGAGTGGGGGATATTGATAATGGGGGAAACTATGCATGTGCGAGAACAGGGTTATTTGGGAAATCTTCCTACATTCTGCTCAATTTCACTGTGAATCTAAAACTGCTTTAAAACAACAAAGTCTTAAAAAAAAAAAAAAAAAAAGACTGCCCTTCCCTCTACCTTCAAGATAATATACAAATCCTAAAGCATGGCATAAATGGCCCTATATAATCCCAAACTATACTTCTCCAACTCATTTGTTTCCATCATCCTCCTCTAAGCTACTTAAACTCCAGCCTCAGTTTTATCTGCCATTCCTTTTTATACCTTACCTTTTTACTCAAGTTGGTCACTCTGCTAGAAGGCTTTTCCTCCCATTTCCTACCTCAACATTTGTTCAAATTACCTCTTATATGATGCTAAAATGGTTTGCTGATATAGTTGCCTTACTGATCCTGTATCCTCAGTGCCTAACAAATAGCAGGAACAACAGAAGCTAACAACTAACATTTTTGGAGCACTTTCTCTGTACTAATGACTTCTTAAAGCAAATTTATAACTCATTTAATCCTTTCAACAACCCGACAGAGTAGGTGCCATAATGTCCATTTGATATGAGTATTCCTGAGGCACAGGGAGATCAACTAACTTCCAGACTGCTCAGCTAGGAAAACGGGAAGACCAGGATTTCACCCAAGTACTCAATCTGGCTCTAGAATCCCATATTCGTTGTCAGTGTGGTACACATAGCAGAAAGTAAAAAAAAATAACTATTGAACAAATGACAGTGTAGAACAGAGCTGAACAAAATGTTTATGGAATGAAAATATTAGGGAGGAAAAATCAAGCAACTGACAACTGAGAAAAAGGAGGCATACTCAGGTTTAAAATGTTTAGAGATATAAATAATCCAAACTCTTCCAACTTCTGTTGTAAAAATTAAGACCAGAATAAAGTTTCCCAAAGTTACCTTAGTTACTCTCAGAACCAGCTTTAAAGTCTTCCCACTACATCACATTAAAGGAATGATTATCTGTTTTTAAGAAACTGTAAAACAGGAGCCCTTGGGTGGCTCGGTCGGTTAAGCATCTGCCATCAGCTCAGGTCATGATATCAGGGTGCTAGGATCCAGCCCTGTGTTGGCTCCCTACTCGGCGTGGAGTCTGCTTCTCCCTCTCCTTCTGCCCCTCATGCCACTCATGCATGCTTTTTCTTTCTCAAATAAATAAATAAAATCTTTTAAAAAACAAAAAACAAAAAATCAAAAAACGGGACAGCTGGGTGGCTCAGTCCGTTAAGCATCTGCTTTCGGCTCAGGTCATGATCCCTGGGTCCTGGGATCGAATCCTACATAAGCCTCCTTGCTCAGTGGGGGAAACTGCTTCTCGCTCTCCCTGTCACTCCCCCTGCTTGTGAGCTCGCGCGCTCTCTCTCTCTCTAACAAATAAATATTTTTCTAAAAAACTGAAATTGTTAAAAAAAAAATTGTAAAACAAGGGAGTCAAAAGGTACAAATTTCTAATTATAAAATAAATGTCATGGGATGTAACATGACTAAGTTAATAATATGGTACTTGGTACTAAATATTTGAAAGTTGCTACAAGGATAAATTTTAAAAGTCCTCATCACAAGAAAAAGAAACTTTTCTTGTAACTATATATGGTGACTGAAATACCTGCCTGGCTCAGTCAGTAGAGCATGTGACTTCTGAACTCAGGGTCACGAGTTCCAGCCCCACACTAGGAATGGAGTTTACTTAAAAAAAAAAAAAAGTTCACTAAAAAAAAGAGCTTTGTATGGTGACAGATGTTAACTAGATTCATTGTGCCAATCATTTCATAATTTACATGACTATCAAATCATCATGCTATATACCCAAAACTAATGATATATGTCAATCACACTTTGATTTTTAAAAATAACAATAAACAAAAATACTTAACATTGGACATTGTGAAATCACTCACAATAAAAATGAAATACAAATTAAAAGAAAATTCATATCCTCAGAAAGTCATAAGTAGGTTGGAGGAAACAAGGCATACAGTTTCTAATCACTGGGTGGCTCAGTTGGTTGAGTGTCTCCCTTAGGCTCACGTCGTGATCCCAGGGTCCTTGGATCGAGCCCCACATCGGGCTCCTTGCTTGGCAAGGGGCCTGCTTCTCTCTCTGCCTCGCTCCCTCTGCTTGTGCTCATTTTCTCTCTGACAAATAAATATTTAAAATCTTTAAAAATAAATAAATAAAAAGTAAAAGAAAACTAATGTAAAACTATGTTCAAATATATTCTGGTATTCAAACAATAAGAGAAGTTGGAGAAAGATGTACCCCAGTATAATGCATATCTGATATGCAGCAGGACTTTAACATCAGTTAATTAAATTTTCAATTTTTAAGAGGTCTACTGTTCACTTCTAAGTATAAATTTATTTAATTTTTATTTTTGATGTAACTTACCTAAACTATGCTGCATATTTTGCTATTTATTAAAGAGGACATAGAAATGTAAACTTTTCTTGAAAATTCAAGGTAATAATCATGAGCAATACCTTTTAGTAACTTTCAGGTAGTTCTAAAATAGCCAAGTTTATTTATCAAAAATGCAAAAAAATGGGGCACCTGGGTGGCTCAGTTGGTTAAGCGACTGCCTTCGGCTCAGGTCATGATCCCGGAGACCCGGGATCGAGTCCCACATCGGGCTTCCTGCTCGGCGGGAAGCCTGCTTCTCCCTCTTTCACTCCCCCTGCTTGTGTTCCCTCTCTAGCTGTGTTTCTCTCTAATAAATAAATAAAAATCTTTAAAAAAAAAATGCAAAAAAAAGGCAACAAAAAAAATGCAGCTAAGGGGCAATTAAGAAGTTCTGCAATTCTAGTGTCCCCATCTAATAATCAAACTAATGTCTTTTCATAGAAAAACATGAAAATCAAAACTAAACTAGTCACTCCAGAGCACCTAGACAACTGTTCTTTACTTTTACATTAAATACCTACCAAACAGAATAAACTCCATTAAGTCAATTCATGAAAACAGGCCTGAAATACCTTCTCTACAGTAAGTCTATAATGGGATCAACTCTCTCCTGTAGTGAGTATAGTCCTATAAAATATCCTAGACCAGTAATGAGCAGCCACAGCCTACCCGCCTATCTTGCTTTGTGATCTACTTTCAAAATGAAAACTTAGAAAGTCTCTTTCATATTCCTGCTTCCCATATAGAGTTATATATTAACATTTTAGTGGATGAAAGCAGTACCAGTTTCCCCAATGACATTATTCTATTCATTAAGGCAGACAATCAAGGTTTAAAAAAAAAAAGTGTTTTCGAAGTTCTAAATAAAGTTATTTTCATGTTACATTTTTTTAAGTTTCGTTTTCCTGTAGTCTCATTAAAAAAAAAAATGACTGGCATTGTGACAGGAAAGAATTCATATCCTCAGAAATTCATAAATAGGTTGGAGGAAACAAGACATACAGTTTTTAATCACACACCTAACATAATTCAAAGAAGGTGCTTTATAAATATCTGTTGAATAAATGGCTAATCCAGTTAAGTTCCTTCTATACTTCTATTTAAAAAAAAAAAAAAGATTTTATTTATTTATTTGTCAGAGAAAGAGAGAGAGCACGCTCATAAGCAGGGGACAGAGGCAGAAGCAGGCTCC
>PITA01008022.1:0-40926 GCA_004023965.1 Spilogale gracilis | reverse complement strand
TCTTAAAAAAAAAAATCGTTAGCCTGATTTCCAGTTTTACTTATTCGTATCTTCTCTTTTTCTTTCTTTTTCTTTTTTTCTTTTTTTTTTATCTTCTCTTTTTCTTATCCTGGTGTCTACTGACAAAAGCCAAAGGTAACTGCCGTTTCAGCTTCTCAGTTTTCCTCATTGTTTTTAAAAAGATCTGAATGCTTCTTTCAGGACATTCTAAAACCATGGTAGGGGAAAAAATGCCAGATATTTCAATAGACCAACAAACAAACAGAGACACTTAAGTAATAGGTTGTAATGGTCCACTTTAGCATTATCTGGCTCAGCCTTTAACCAACAAACACACTTTACTAAAGTTTTCAATTGCCTAATAACATTTCTAGTAAATGTGGTCTATGGCAATCATCGTCAAGTATCACACAGAATGAAATTCTTGACATCACAAATCCACAATCACCAGATGCTACTGTTTCAGAAATTTAAAAAGGTAAAGAATCAGTACTTTTAAGTAAACTATTCAAAAAGGACAAACATGAAGGAGGGAAGAAAGGGGCGATTGGCCTGGTAAGTACCCAGAGACAAAACAGGAAGACGTATCACTTCAAATACACAGGGATATTCCAAAGTTATAGGTCATTAGACCTATAACAAAGTACAAAACCTAAAATGTTTCAACTCCTCCCTTAACAAGACCTGTCTTTAATTTTTCTAAACTACCGCTAGTTTCTTGCTGCACTCATCCAAGTGCATTAGAAATGACAAATATTCCTCCCCTCCCTCAACCTAGTCCTAGTTAAGTCTGACAGGTGAAAATATGCAGTTATCGAAAGCACACATTTGGAAACTGTGAAAATCTTTTTTTTTTCATTTCACCATATACTTCAGGCCCAACTTATTAGTTTCAATTCTGTTCTTGCTCTATTTCCAGTCAGTTTCACTTCTGATTTTTTTTCGGCAAAGTTAAGAACTGTTACCCTGTGGAGAAATTATTTAAAGTAAACATTAAATGAGAACATAGTTTTTCCTTTCAAAGGAAAACTAAACATTTTCACAGGAAAAACAAAGAAACAAACAAAATTTTTTACATTCCTGACAGCATTTTGTCACTTAAAAATAATTTAAGGCTGATTTTTTTTCAAATTTCTGAAGCTTCCTCATACAGTTTGTTTACAAGAGCCAAAGCAGCCCAAATATTGCTATCATTCTATTTATATGTATTAGATGTTCTAAATCTGAGTCACAAGTAAGGGGCTCAATAAATATTTGTGGAAGGAATGAATGTACATAGCACAGTGCTGTGCGGCATGAAGCATACATTCCCAGGAAGACAAAACTCTCTCTCTCTGCCTTCAGTGGCCTTACCAACAAAACAGATTTTTTTGAAAATATAATAAAAAGATGATTAAATTAGATTAGCAAAAAAAAGTAAGATACCTAATAAACATATAAGGGGAAAATATATATCATGTACAGCTACATTAACCTTTCTTCTCTACCATATATTTTCTTATTATGTGTTTCAATCCCATTTCCTTCTCTTTAGGCTGTAAAGTTGTTTAAAAGAAATTTTCATGTAGAAATAAAATTTAAAAATAAAAATACAGGCACACCTGGGTGGCTCAGTCAGGTGAACATCCAACTCTTGGTCTCAGCTCAGGTCATGATTTCAAGGTGGTTGAGATTGAGCCCTGCACTGGGCTCTGCACTCAGCAGGGAGTCTGCTTGAGATTCTCCCTCTCCTCTATCTCTCCCCTGCAACCAGGACCACACCCGCCCACTCTTTAAAATAAATAAATACATCCTTAAAAAATAAGTAAATAATATATCAATAAATAAAAATATATAGCTCCTACTACATAATCAGTGGCACTTGTACAGGTGCTGTGGGAAATAAACTACACAAAGCATGATGGTCCTGAACCTTAAGATACAACTTCTGTGCTTCTCCAGCAATCTGCAAAGAGTGGTTGCCCATAGCAACTCAGGATCAAAGACCTTGACGGCAGTCCCTGTGTTGACACTGTGTGACTTTGAAAAAGTTACCCAGACCTTAGATTCGTCGTCTATAAAAGGAAGTGGTTACTGATATAAATCTCCCATGCAGAAGAAATCCAAATAATTTATGTAGTTATTTTGCCCTCAAGGAGAGGGAACAGGAATCCCCACTCCTTAAGTGTGGGCTGCACATACTGACTACCTTCCAAAGAGGACAGCACAGAGGAGTGAATGGGAAAAAGTAACCTTATAGCAGAGAAACTCCAGTCTAATCATATGGAAAAAAACAACAAACCGTAAGACTAATTCCAATACAGGGACATCCTACAAAATACCTAACCAGTACTCAAAATTACCACAGTTATCAAAAGGAAGGAAAATCTGAAGAACTGTCACAGCCAAGAGACTAAGGAGATAGGATAAATATAATGTGCTTTCAGGCTGGTATCTTGGCACAGAAAAAGGGTCATTAACAGACAAATGGATATACAAACCACAGAGTCTCCCTGCTGACTCAGTGAGTAGAGCACAGACTCTTGATCTCAGGGTTCTGAGTTCGAGACCAATGCTGGGCATACAGTTTGCTTTAAAAAAAAATGCAGCATATACATATAATACAGTATTATTTAGCCATATGAGGAATGAAATTCTAACCCATGCTCAAGCACGGAAGAACAATGAAAACATTATGCTGAAAATAAGCTATACACAAATGGACAAATACTATATCATTCCACTTACATCAAGTACTTAGAATAAGCAAATTCATAGGGACAGAGAGTAGAACAGAGTTTACCTGGGGCTGGAGGAAGAAGAAAATGGAGAATTATTGTTTAATGGGTATAGTATCTATTTGGGATGATGAAAATGTCTGGAAATAGATACTGATAAGGACTGCACACTCAACACTGAGAATATACTTAATGCCTCTGAGTTGTACACTTAAAAATTATTAAAATGACAAATTTTATGCTATGTATATTTTACCCCAACTTGTTTAACTAAGGAAATCTGGATAAACTGTGCACTTCAGTTAATAATAATACATCAATATTGGTTCATGAATCATAACAAATGTATCATACTACTGAAAGACCTTAAGAATGGGGGAAATGGGTGTAGGTTATATTAGGGTATATGGGAGCTTTCTGTGCTATCTTTGCATCTCAGTTGTACTGTAAATCTAAAACTATACTGAAAAAAAAAGGGTCTACTTAAAAAAAATTCAGGGGAGATAAAGGCTAACAGCACTAATATAGCCCACTTGTTCCAAAAATAGGATAGGAGGGCTGCCTGGGTGGCTCAGTTGGTTAAGTGACTGCCTTCGGCTCAGGTCATCATCCCAGGGTACTGGGAGGGAGTCCCACACAAGGCCCACACAAGGGAGCCTGCTTCTCCCGCTCCCTCTACCACTCCCTCTGCTTGTGCTCTCCTATTCTCTCTGTCAAATAAATAAATAATTTAAAAAAAAACAGAAACAAACAAACAAACAAAAAAACAGGACAAGAAAAATGCTCTTCAAGTTGATGAAAACCATGAGCAAGCAATCAGGAAAATTAATGCCAAGAACATAAATGAACCTTCAACTCACAAAAGAAATTAAAATGTTACATAAAGCTATGCAAAGATGAAATTCATAGGGTTGTGTAAGGACAAATGAGATCATGCACTTAACATAATGTTTTATACACAATAAATGAAGCTATTAAAATATAACCAATAACTAAAGAAATATAAATTTAAATAAGAAATATATATACACATATAAAAGTTATATATATTCATATATTTATAACTTAGATGATTATATTCTAAGGATATTACATACAGATACATAAAATAATTTCTGAAAACATTGAGAAAACTTTTGAGCCCAAAGTTCACAGAACATAGGGAAAGACATCCTGTCATATGTGGTAGTAGTAATGTAGCGGGCATGTCCTTTTAGGGAAACACTTTGCTAGTACCTTCTAAAGTTAAAAAAAAAAAAAATTATATCAATCTAAATTTATATATATCTCCTTGAGTGAGTGATCTCACTGCTCAAATTTATCCTACAGAATTATCAGCACAAGTGTACAAAGATACCTCTACATGGATATTTACTGCAACAATGTAATAGAGAAAACCATTAATAATCCAAAAGGTTACCAAGAGTTCAACAAAGGTAACTAACATCATTAGGCAAAATGTGGTACAGGTATACCCCAACATTGACAACTGTCTAAAAGAAATAATAAATTGCAAATAAAAGGAAAAGAAAAACCCAGTTTAGGACTATTTAATCTGAGGTCTTCCATGTACACATGGTTCAAGAGAACCAAAACTCCATGTAAAATTGTCTACATATGTAAAGGCATTTTCTAAAGAAAGGTCTGTAGTTTTTATCAAATTCTTAAAGGAATATGTAGTTCCCTGGAAAGGGTCACTAAACAATCAGGAAAAAGCATCCTAGCTAAGAAATGTAATTAGGTTATACTCAAGTGAGGAAGACTTTGGGGAGGAAAGAAATGTGCTCAATTAAACTTATAAGGACATATTAAATGCCTCTACCACAAAATGCAACATTTTATTTCAAAACTCCTAAATCTAAGGGTGTGAAGGAAGTTATTCGTCAGATGAGCTTATATTCACTAATTACAAACCTCAACCAAAAATTAAAGATCAAAAACAGCCTTTAAAATGTGTGACTAATTCATGCTAAAATTACAGTTAAAGTATGACCACACAGAAACAAAGTGAGGCAAAGATTAAGTGGTAGTATCATTTGACACAAGTTGATAATTATGGACTAGTTACTCGTACATACAAAGACTCAGGAGTTACACAGTCTTAACTACACTTTATTTTTTTATTGTTTTAATTTTTTAAAGATTTTATTTATTTGTCAGAGAAAGAGAGAGATTAAGAGAGAGAGAGAGCGCTCAAGCAGGGAGAGTGTCAGGCAGAGAGAGAAGTAGGCTCCCTGCTGAGCAAGGAGCCTGACGTGGGACTTGATCCCAGGACCCTGGGATCATGACCTGAGCCCAAGGCAGATGCTTAATTGATTGAGCCACCCAGGCGCCCCTAAACTTTATTTATTAAAGATAAGTCAATTAAAATAAGACAAAAATAAGTTAGGCCTTATACATAGTTTTGTGAACTTTCTTTGAGCAGAATAAATAAACAAGTCTTTTCCCTTGGAGGAAGGTTAGGAAGAAGATTCCGTACCTTTAGAACTGTTATAATAAATTAGCATTTTAAACATTACAGCCACTAGAATCAGTGGGACTTAGTGAAGACTGAAATAAATGAGTAGAAAATAGCAGAAATACCCTCTATCCTAAAATGGAAACATATCTTAGAACACAGCAGTCCTCAACCAGGAGTAATTTTGCCCCCCCTCTAAGGGACATTTGGCAACATCTGAAAAATATTTTTGATTGTCAGAACTGGGCGGGTACTCCTGGTATAGTGTGGGTAGAAGCTATGGATGTGGCTCAACATCTCACAGACTCACCTACTCACTCAAAATGTCAACAATGCCAAGCGGGCCGGAGGAATCTCTGAATCTATGTTTTGAGATCATCAACTTTACAACAGAAATCCTAAAACAACGTTTACTTATTTGTTTTGAAAGACTGACACCTTACCAAATAGCATGGATCTTACTGAAATGACATAATTTTCAAAGTGTTATTTAAAAGAAAGTTATTAATTGAATTTCCAATTTATCTAAACCTTTTAAATTATGCAAAAGGCAGAGGCAAGGAAAAAAAGACAACAAATTAATGCTAAAAGAAAAAAGTTTTACACACACACCACATCCTATGATGCTCATAAACGATACTATGTAAAGGAAACCAGACACAAAAGCTCTATTTTTCATGATTCCATTTATATACGGCAAAAACTGATCTCATGTTAGAAATCAGAGTTGTGGTTCCTCCGGAGTAAAAAGAAAAGGTAAAGATGGGAGTGAACGTAAGGCGGACTTGTGGAATGCTAATAATTTTGTATTTCTTAATCTGGGTAATGGTTATATAACTGTGTCCACTTTGTGACAATTCATCAAGCTGTGTACTAACTAATCAAGTGCAGCTTATACAGTTAACACAAAAAAATGTTTATTTTTTCACAAAGTTTATTTTTTAATGTTATTTATTCATACCCTAAAAAGCTGAGCACTTTGACCCACAAAGCTAAATGAACCTCAACTGCAAAAGTAAAAGTATTTTTGTTACACAGGCTTCCTTCCAAGAATTCAAGAAAGATGACACCCCCAGAAAGCTGTAAATACCATACTCAAAGCTCATACAGCATTCAGTTGAACACTTAAGCCTCCATACATCCCTTGGCACAAATCCAAAAATTTGACAAAGGCTTACGAATGCAGTTAAATTTATTCTATGGACAGTCTGAATTATTTCCCCTGATTTTAAACTGTGAACTGTTATCAGAGAATGCATTCTATAAAACAAATGATGATTTCTCTGTCTTAATCCCACATTTTCCCAAAGCTCCCCCAAACTAACCCCCTCTTAGCCCTCAACTCCTTAGGATTTCTCCAGGCTGCTTTCAACAGTGACTACCATCCCCTCTCTCAATAACCATCCTTACCATCCACCTCCCCACACACATGAAAATTCACATTAATGCTCATTCCAGAGGCTGGTCTCTCCTACCAGACTTCTACTCCCTTCCAGGACCTCATAAATGCAATCCAAACCTCACTACCCTCAAACTCCTAATATTGTCCAATGACTGGCTTCCCAACAGCACCACAAAACTAGGGCACATGCTAACCCCATCTTTAAATCCTCTTCTACCACATAAAAAGCTCTGTTTCTTCACACGACTCAGCTCACTGGCCACTGCACCTATGATCACCCATGCAGCTCTCTGCTGCATTCACATCCATCCCATTTCCCACCCACCCCCTGCCCCAAACTCTTTCTTCTTGCAGAATCTTCTAAAGCAAGGACATAAAGTTGAAGGAAGGGTAAAGAACATGGCCCATTCTGCGTGAAGGTAGTTGCTCCAGTGTCAAGCACACCAACCACGTGCTTGAGCTACAGGGTCAGAGACAGGAGGTGAAATCCAGCCACAGTCCTTCCTAACTGCAAGGCTTTGCGCCAGTGATTTTACATCTTGAAGTCTCAGTTTGCTGAACCACAAAATGGGGATCATAAAAATAGCGATCTCACTAAGAGTAGTCAGGGTGAAATGAACTACTTACTGGCTGTTAAGCATTGCACAAATCCTAGGAAGTAAACTCTCAGTGACGGACAGGTTTTCCTAAGTCCTCCTCTTGGAAGGAGGAATATAAGAGAGGGTGGCAGGTACTTCAAGGGCAAGGGAGTGGTGGAGGGAAGAAGTACTGTACACGCATATGGCTGATACAAAAAATTGTGTCAGATCCCCGAACAGTGTTCTCTCTGAATTATCCCCTTACAGCGTGGACCCCAAGAAGCCCTCAAAGCCCCTGCTAAAGGCTGGCGGAAGACACAAATAGATACATCAAATCCTCCTTCCATGGAGAGTTTTTGAGGGAATGAAGTAGGAAAGTGCCCCCTAACTTGCTCAAATGCGATCCTTGGGGGTCTGAGAATTAGGAGGGAAACCTCAAAGTCCCAAAGGATTTCTCCTGGGAAGGTGAGGGGAGTACTTCATAACGCCGAAATTAAAAGTAAATGCTAGAAATCATAAAGACTCCACTTCTCCCCCTAGGAAAGAGTACTAACTGGTTTCTCCGCAAACGCCTTGAGAAAGGAAAAGGGCTTTCCCCGTCTCTCACGGGACACCCGGGCTTCCCCAGGTCCCTTCTCCGGAGGGATGAAAAGGAAGGTCTCCGCAGGGGAATCTCCACCCGACCCCCAGGGGACTCGGGACGGGGCCCCCAGGGAGTTCCACTGGGTCTCTTCCAGTCCCTTTGCAACCGGTCCCCAGTAACGGGATCCCTCCGGGGGTTCGGGGATCTCCCAGAGCTTCGGCCATCGCTGGCCCCCTCCCCTCACAATCTTTAGGTCCTCGGTCCCCCGAGTTCTCCCGGGGCACTTCTCCGGGTCCCCTGGGCTGGCATAGGGTCCGCCCGCCGCCCACGGGCTCTCTTCCCCGGCCTCCTCCGCCGCCACCACCCCAGCCGCTGAGCGCCGCGAGCCTTCGAGGTTACCTGCTGAGAGGGCAGCTCCACATGCAGGGCCCGCGCGGCAGAACCGGGTGGCAGAGAGGCGGCCGGGCCCGGGGGCGGCGGGGGGACCGGGCCCGCGACCGACGCCGAGGCGCTCATCTTGACCCAGGGGCCGCCAAGCGGCGGGGCCCGCGTTCCTCCAGCATCCGCCACCACCGCCTAGCCTCGACCCGCCGAGCCCCTGCAGCCCAGAAACCCACCACCCGAGAGGCAGGAGCGTTCTACCCGACCTCCGGCAGCCACCGCCGCTGGCTAAGGAAGAGCCATGTTACCGCAGTGCAACCCCACCACCCCGCCGAGACCTGGCTTGCTCATTGGTTCGGCTGCCACGAGGGCGGGATCCAACGCCAGAGAAGGGACGTACTATTGGGTAGAAGGTCTGTCCATCTCAGGCCGGAATGGGCTCGGGGCGGAGGGACCCGGGGATAGCCTAAATCGCGTCTGTCAAAGCGGGGTGAGACCTGGGGCGTTGCTTCTTTTTTCCCCAGTCTAATTGGCTCTTTCAGAGCCATGGGGCGGGGTCTCCTGGAGGATCCGCAAAGGCCATTGCTCTAGGTGGGTGTCAGTTGACAGTAAGGGGAAGGAGGGGCGGGGTCTGATTAGGTGGAGAGCGCGCCTGGGCTCTGTTGTCACGTGCGGGAGGCAGGAGAGTCACCTGATTAGTGAGAGTCAGTCTTCCGAGCCACTTCCGCCCGAACCTAGTTGCCACGGTAACCGGCCTCCCTCAGAGGGCGGGGACCCGTTCGCCGCCGGCTGAGTGGTGATGGCTGATCTCCCCGTGCAACCTTTTCCTGAGGGGCTCGCAGTAACATGCAGGGATTGAAAAGGAGTATTTTATGGTTCGACAGAAGGCCACCACGCAGGATGCTTGGAGACTAGAATCCTGTCGGGCAGTCCCACCTGCTCATTCGCGACCAACACCAATCCACAAGTCCACGCCCTGCTTCGCACTCTACTAACTAGTGCGCTGAGCTACAAGGTGTGCTAGGCACCCAAGGACGCAGTTTCACCTCTAGAGGTGTTGCTTACGCTATCCTTAGAAAGCCTTTGCCACTTTTTTCCTCCTAGTGCTTACTTACAAATCTCATCCGGGGGTGGGGTTCCTTCTTCCAAAAGGTCTCCTTGATCTACTCTGGGACCTTGAGTTAGGAAACTTGCCTCTACCATATTAATGATTATTCTCTTGCATTGTTTTTTAATAAGTGTGTAACACACACGCACGCACTGAATTCCTCAAATAAAAGGACCTTGTCATTCATATCTGGATTTCCAGGACCTGCTGGATAATCAATACATGTTTGTTTTTTAAGTGAAGACTTAGCTCAAATGCCACCTCTTCCATGAAGACAACCTTGATTGTAATAATAGCATATGTCGCAAATGCTTCCATAATAAATAGCACTGAATCCTTCTGCAGAATATCAATCTGCCTTCCCTCCACACCCAGACTCTGAATTTCTCCACCACATGGACTGAAAGATCTGAAAGAACACAATGTTTTAGAATCAGACACAACAGGAATCAGGCAGTTTGGGAATCTCGACTCTGCCACTTTCTAGCTATGTGTTCCTGGGCAAATCAGTTTCCCCCTCTCAGCTTTGGTTTTCCCATCTGCAAAATAAATAGGTTGCTGTAGGGATTAAGTAAATCAACATATGTAAGGTGCCAGTGAAAGCCTCACATATAATAATCACACTAAAAATAGTTTAATAAAAGATAAGCATACTATCTTTCCAGGGTGTTCAGAAGACTGAAGATACTTTAGATCTGACCCCAGGGCAGGCTAACATGGATGTCGCACCGTCCTCTATTCTGAGACATCAAGTGGTTCCTCATGGGTGTGTGGTCAGGTGTTTGTTGAGAAGGGATTAGTTACGAAATCCCAAATCTCATGTGGTTCGCCTCATGTAGTGCCAAGATCTGGTGGAATTTCACAGAAAACACTTTTCTGTTTCCAAGCTGTATTACTTCCCTGAGGCTAGCTGCTGTATCACGTTACCACAAACTAGGTAGCTTACAAAAACAGCAACAGAAATTTATTCTTTAACAGTTCTAGAGGTCAGTGGCCCAAAATGAAGGTGTTGGCAGGGCCTCACTCTCTCAGAAGGCTCTAAGGGAAAATCTTTCCTTGCCTCTTTCATCTTCTGGTAGCTTCAGATAGTTCCTATCCTATGGCTACATTATTCCAATCTCTCCCTCCATCTTCTCATGGTCTTTTCTTCTTGTTGTGTATTCTTTTCTTTTTCTTACCAGGACATTTGTCTTTGGATTGAGAGCCCACCCAGATAATCCAGATCTCATTTTAAGATCCTTAACTCCAAGTAAGATGACATTCACAGGTTCCAGGGGTTAGAGTATGGACTCACTGGGGGGGTGGGGAGGCTTATGCCACTTATGCCACTACATAAGTTAAGAAAATGTACCTAGAGAGACAGAACACAGACTCACTTTGTTCCCCTTCAGAGGTCAGCTCTGAATATTAGCTGACTTTATTACTTTGCTCATTCAACAAATGTTCATTGACACAGAGGTTTCAAGCCCTTTGCTGGGGATCAGACCCGGACTCATCCCCAGAGGAGCTGCCCTCTTTACTGGGTAGTCCAATACGTAAACAGAGTGATGATCCAGTTGCTCAGTCTGAGAAAAGTTCAGGAGCTGTGGAAGCCAGAGAAGAGAGTCAGAAGAAAGTCACAGTAGAGGTGACATTTAAAGTGAGCATTGAAGGACCAATAAGAGTTTACCAAGCAGAAAGGGAGAAAAGGAAATTCCAGCAGAGAGAGCAGGAACCATTCTTTCTACAAGCTTCTAATGAGATTCAACTCTATACCAGGCTGATTACTGGGCCCTAGAAATACACACTTTCACTAAACAACCCTTCTCAGACTCTTCCCTTCACATGCCACTAACACCAGGAGAGCTGGAATGCTCACCCCTAGGGACAGGACAGAGAACTGAAATAACTGCAAAATATTCAAGGTAATAAATGCAAAATGTTTTGTCCTGTGCCTTGGGGATAGTAAGTGTTCAATAAATGCTATCATTATTTTTATATGTCCTATTTCACTCTAAAAAACCTTGTATTGTCTTAGATCCTTTTCCATAATATGGCTATATTTGTTTCAACATAAAAATATTTCTAATCACTTTGAATTATTTATTTATTTATTTATAATATTTATGATATTTATACAGTGCTATATATCCCCTAGGGAGACTTGTATCCAGGTGTTGGGAACGTGGATTCTAGGTGACCAAATACAATATACATGCAATGACAGAAGAAAGATCAAGGTCAAGTGGTAACAGAATGACTGACTCTATAGGTGCTGGTGGGCAAAGTCAGAAAAGGCCCCCCAAAAGTCTTAAAAAATGGTTAAGAGTTTGATACATGAACAACAGGAGGTTAAATATGTTTGATTCAGGGATGACTGGTGTTTTAAAAGCTAGAACTGGGTGCCTGGGTGGCTCAGTGGCTAAGCCTTTGCCTTCAGCTCAGGTCGTGATTCCGGAGTCCTGGGATCAAGCCCTGCATCGGCTGCCTGCTTAGCGGGAACCCTGCTCTCCCTCTCTCACTTCCCCCTGCTTGTGTCCCCTCTCTGGCTGTGTTTCTCTCTGTCAAATAAATAAAATATTTTAAAAAACAAATAAATAAAAGCTAACTAGAACCATGTTGGACATTGAAACCAAGCATTGTTTTCTGGGCCAAAAAGCTAAGGCCACTCCAGCCCATTTTACCTCCTCTTCCTCCCTATGAGATCTAATGTTCTAGATCTCATGAGTGTGATGCATTAAGTAAGTAAGAGCAAGACAGGCCAGGTTGGTCTCTCAACGCATCAGATTTAATTAGACTATCCCTTTCCTTTCAAAAGAGTCCTCTTTCTTCCATTTACTTACTTACTAAGTCAAACAACATTCAGACCTATACCAGGTGCCCAGCCAACACACTACCTTTATGGAAATCATGCAGATGGAATCTCTGATTGCAAGGAGGTCATGGATAATTTCAGTACAACGTGATCAATTCAGTCATTGGGACAATATATCAAATATAATGGGACCAAGGAAGAGAAAGTTGCTAACGGCTGTGTGTTGTACCAGAAGGCTTTCCAGAGAAGAAAGAGTATTCCAGGCAGAGGCATGGATTTTGAGCAAAGGCCCTGAGGCAGAGGACATGACATGAGCGGAGTTCAAGGTTGTATGGGTGCAACAGGCAAAGAGATCAAAAGAGGAAGAGGGCCCGCCGAGTAAGAAGAACCTGGCTGCTAGGCTGAAGAACTGAGGCTTCATATTGGGCAATAGGAAGTCAGTTAGAAAGAGCCTCAGGCAGCCCGGGAGATGCAGCTTTCAAGGGGTAGGATTTGAAGAGCAAGACTTGCAGAAAGCCAGGTAAGAATCATAAAACAAAAACACCACTCTGCAAAGAGCCTGTACCCAACAAAGGTGGCTCCCTGGACAGCATTGCTCCTTCTCTTTCTCAACCCTTCCAGGTCAGTCATTCTTTTTGAAAAAGGCTTCCTGGATGTGAGCTAATGGCTACTTCTCTGGGCTCCCACTGGGGCTGCCTGGTCTTTCTTTAACACCCGTATCCACGTGCCTAGTCACACGGTTTGTGTTTGTCTCACCCACCCTACTTCGAACTCTTGCTTTCCATTTCATGCCAAATCCCACAGAGGGCAGGCTGCAGAAGCTTCAACGCATCAGTGAATGAAATCAGTGAATGATGGATGAATGCTCGAGGAAGGGATTATTTAGACGATGTGGACCCTCCATACCTCTCCCACTAGACACAACCACAAAGAGAGGAAGTGAACTTGTCCATAGTCACACGAAGTTTGTAGCAAAGCTGAGACAAAGACTTAGGTTTCTTGGACCCAGGAGCAACCCTCCTTCAGTTCCAGTGGTTTTCACAGTCATGGACTATAATGGGCCAACATGGGCTCCTGACTTTCTGACTTCTCGGGCCAGCCAGGGTGACAAGCGTTAGATAGAAGCACATCTAATTCATGGGGCTGATTTAGTGGGAGGCCCAAGAGAAAGCTTTCCTTGGGAACCAGCTTTTACAATGAGGTCTAAGGGGTGAGGAGGAGCTAACTGGACAAAGGAGGCTGCTGAGAGCCAGAGGAGAATTCCCGCAGAAGGAAGATCCTGAAGAAGGAGCCTGGAACATTGAGGGAACTGAAAGAGAAGGCCAGGTGGGAGTAGGCAGGAGAGGCAGCTGGCATGGAGGAGGAGGGGGGGGAGGAGAACAGTGTTTGAAAGAAATTGATATTTCAAAAATAAAATCAAAGACCTCCTTCAATTTCTTTTACAGTTTTAGTGTTGTTTTCATTTGTCATTTCATAGAGGGGCGGCAGCACTGTCTTTTCAGTGCTTAGAGCTTCTGAAGTTTTAGTCCACCTATGATGGCACAGAATGAAGTCTGGGTCCAGATCCTGTTGGGGACGGTAGCCCCCAGAAGAGTCTGACGTTGGAGTGTGTGGGCCACACACCTGGGAGGGCTTAAGCCGGGGAGCTACATGACCTGATTCAGGTTTTTTAAATGTCATTCTGGGGGCACCTGGCTGGCTCAGTCCATTGAGCATCCAACTCTTGATCTCTGCTCAGGTCTCGATCTCAGGGTACTGAGTATAAGCCCCATGTTGGAACCCATGTTGGGCATGGAGTCTGCTTAAAATAAATAAATAAAAATGTCACTCTGGCAGTTGTGTTACAAGCAGATGCAAGGGCAGGGGGAGTGGTGAAAATGGCAACAAGAAATTGTGACATTTCTTCGTTGAGTTAGAGGACAGTTAGAACACAGAAATGAGTTCCTGGGAAAAGAACAGATCAACAGATACACGATTTCCCCCCTTTCCCTGCCGGAAGCAGGCATGACTACACAGGGTTCTTGAGAAGGAGCATGCTGGCCACAGAGTGGGGTGTCTGAGAGCTCCAAGCCAGGGGTCAGAAAAAACAGGATCTGAGGCAAATTCATTCCCCTCCTTAACAGGTTTCCCTCGGGGCTGTAGAGAACTAACATTTGTCTAGTACTCCACATACATTACCACGGACAGTCCCCACAGGACCCTGTGAAGTAGGTATTATTGTCCCAGTTTAACACAGAAGCTTAAAAAGCAGCTATGGAAATTGAAATGAGCTGCCCAGGGCACCTGGGTGGCTCAGTGGGTTAAAGCCTCTGCCTTCGATCGGCTCAGGTCATGATCTCAGGGTCCTGGGATCGAGGCTGCATCAGGCTCTCTGCTCAGCAGGGAAGCTGCTTCCTCCTCTCTCTCTGCCTGCCTCTCTGCTTACCTGTGATCTCTGTCAAATAAGAAAATAAAATAAAATAAAATAAAATAAAATAAAATAAAATAAAATAAAATAAAATAAAATAAAATAAAAAAAAAAATCTTGAAATGAGCTGCTCCAGGTCCCATGGTTCTCAGTGGCAGAATGACTTGTAAACCCAGGTCTCTTGCTTCCTGGGTTGGGGCAGGGAGGGGGGCGGCGCTCTGTCCCCCATAACACTGCCTGCATTAAGTAGAATGCGGTATGTAGCACTTAATTTTCCCAAAAGAAGGAGAATCTTACTTCCATCAACAACAAAGGATATCTACAAAGAATCCAAAGGCTAAAACTCTCTAAGTTTTTCTTTCTAGTTCTCTTCCTAAATAATGAATTCAAAACCCTTAGGGTGGGGCTGAGAACAAGATCAGCATGGGATGAGGGGTTGGGGTGAGGGGGGTAGCTTGCGAGGCCCAGAGCAAGGAGCCAGAGCAAGGTGAGGAGAGTGTCCAGACAGGGACAGCAGTGGGTGCAAGAGGAGAGCCTAGCCCGAGGCTCGGAACAGACCAGTCAGTGAAAAGGATATGCACACAGAAGCCAGACTGAAGCAAGATGTGAGATCTGAAGCAGGGCTAGGTGAGGACAGGTTCCATAATCTGTGGGGCCTAGTGCAAAATGAAAACACAGAGTCCTGTGCTCAAAATTATTAAGAATTCCAAAAAGGCAACAGCATTAAATCAAGCGTGGGGCCCTGCTATGCCTCAGGCCTGGGGCAACTGTGCAGGTTGTGGTGGTAAAGCTGGAGGAGCATGTCCGCGTTGGTCAGCGTTGGAGGACAAAATGGTGACAGTGGAAGACTGGTTATGTACGAAAGGATTTACCAAATAAATAAATATATTAAGGATAATGGGAGCCAGTTTCTATCAGAAAAAGGAGTTACAAATATAGGAAGAGAGGGAACTTCAATGAACTCTATGGTGATAGCCCATAATTGCCCAGATCTTGAATTCTAAGTATCATCCTCCCATAAGAGGAACCAGGAGTCTCCAAAGAAATGGCTGACTCTCGGAACTGGGCCAGAAAAAGTACAAGATGATCAATCATAGGACTGTAGTTGTGCCAGAAAGTAAGGAAATACTGCTCCCCACCCAAAGAGGGAGATATGTCAAAAGGACACAGAAGCCAGTTGGATGAGTCTACCACTGGCCAAATCTGGAGAAGTTTGAACATCAAGATAAAAAGTGGGCTATCCACTGAATAAAATAGGGTTCCATGAGTCTTATTGATATAAAAAAGCTGGGAAAGAGAGATTTTCAAAGTATGGAGAAAGAGTAACTTTGTAATGTAAAAGCTTGACAGTTCCCACCTTAATCAAGTGATCAAATGAGCATCACCCATAGGACAAATTGAAATCCTGACTACCCGCTGGGGTGCGGTGAGTAGAGCCCATCATTACTTCTGGGATATTTCAGCTGAAGATGAATTGTTGGAGTCATTCATAAGAAAAAAGTAGACAAAACAAAACTGGTGTTCTATGGAATACCAGACCCATAATCTCTAAGGCTGTCAAGGTCATGATAGTCAAGGAGAGACGGAGGAACAGTCTCAGAGAAAAGGAGTGTGACACTGGGATTTATAGTAAGTAATAATATAATAGTAAGTAACCCGGCAATCATGACGGAGTCACTCAGGCCCCGGGTATTTGGTCTTTGTTCACTGTTCCTGGAACATAGCTCCTAAAACTCCTGTAATTTCGCATGTAAGAACCACAGGGGAATTTTTATTTTTAAGATTTGAGAAAGAGGGACGTCTGGGTGGCTCAGTTGGTTAAGCCACTGCCTTCAGATCAGGTCATGATCCCAAAGTCCTGGGATCAAGTCCTGCTTCGTTCCTTGCTCAGCGGGAAGCCTGCTTCTTCCTCTCCCTCTGCCTGCTCTGCCCGCCACTCCCCCTGCTTGTGCTCGCGCTCGCGCTCTCTCTCTCTCTCTCTCTCTGACAAATAAGCAAATAAAATCTTAAAGAAAAAAAGATTTGAGAAAGAGCAAGAGAAACAGAGAGCACGCTCAGGCCCAGGAGGGAGCATAGGGGCAACTTTTGTTGTTCAGTTTTGTCCTCAGTTCCTGAAAGCTTCAAAGAGGGAAATGAGTATCTTTCATTTCCATAACAAGTCACTTTCAACTACATCTGAGTTTATGTTGGTGAGGTGACATTTGGAAAGCCCCAGATAACTTAAGGATGGGGGGGCTGGTTGCCAGGGAAACCAACCCTGATTAGAAGGTTGAAACCTTTGGCACCCTCCCTCCGTGTAGGGAGGAAACAGTCTTACTCCAGTGTTATCACTGTATCAATAAAAACTCTACATTTTACTGACTGTAGTGAAACAGTATTGTAACATTTTTTTAAAAGCAAGCTCTATGCCCAAAGTGCAGCTTGAACTCACGACCCGGAGATCGAGTCACAGGTTCTATCAACCGAGCCCGGCTGAGGCCCCAAATTTTTATTTATACGGTGAAGTCATATTTATTTTCAGAATATATTTTATATCCTACACATTAAAAATGTATCTTTTGTGCTTAGAGGAAAAATATTTCGTATCAGTTTTCATCAAAAGTAATTAGAAATCTCAAAAATTGTTATTTTAGCCCTGAGAAAAACGAACTTTCTAAATGTGTGCCAGTGCTATTCAATGTTCTGTAAAAAATGTAGGAGATAAAATTGTGTGTATGCATGACACAAATGATAGATGAAAATATACAAAGCAAAACTTCCTAAGCAGGAAGTGGTGAAAAATATTTTGAAAAAGAGTTTACAAGGAAAGGGAAACAGGATCGTGAAAAAAAGAAGTTTGTAACACATATGAGACAGAGATTTGTTATAAAAATTATGGTTGAAGCCAAGGGGTGGGAGGAATTCCTATTTTCTCCTAGAGACCCTATTCATTACCATTACAGGGAAATTTTTTCCACCTCTCAGAAGTATCAGAAAAAAGTGCCTTCCAAAATTGCAGTCTGCCCCGTGTAAAGAAAAATGAAATACAGTTGACTCTTAAACATGGGTGTTAGGGATGCTGACCCCCCACACACACACACAATCAAAAATTCTAGTATAATTTTTGACTCCCCAAAACTTAGCTACTAATAGCCTCCTCTTGAGCAGAAGCCTTACTGATGACTTAAACGATCGATTAACAATATTTGTACATCATTTGTATTATATACTGTGTATTCACAATAAAGTAAGTTAGAGAAAAGAAAATCAAAAGAGAAAATATATTTCCAGCACCATATCGCATTCATCAAAAACAACCCGTGTGTAAGTGGAACTGGGCAGTTCAAAGCGTGTTGTTCAACATTTTATTGATAAGAAGACCAGACTCTGTCATCCACAGGTACAACTCCTTGATTAGGTGATAGAAATATATGGAAGGTCACTGTTTGTATTAGGTTGAGCCATAAACTAGCTGACTGAAAACAGAAATTCCTTCTGTCCCAGTTCTGCATCCCAGAAATCCAAAATCAGGGTGTTGAGAAGCCTTTGCTCCCTCAAAGTCTCTAGGGGGAAATCCTTCCTCACCTCTTCTAGCTGCTGGTGGCTCTGATAGGCCTGGGCTGTCTCCTCCATGGTCTTCTCCCCTTTCCCTGTGTCTTTCTCTTAGAAGGACACTTGTCATTGGATTTAGAGCCCACCTTTGTAATCTAGGATTATCTCATTTTGAGATCCTTGACCTAATTATATCTGCAAAGGCCCTTTTTCAAATAAAGTTACATTCCTTCACCGATTACAGGGTTTAAGGTCTGTACATGTCACATTATATGCCACTATTCAACCTTCCATATCATTCCTGTGTGTGGCCTGCCCCTTTTCCCTCTCAGGCCAGCCAGCCAAAAGATGGAGAAATTAAGTGTTTATTAATCTGAATGAGAATTTTTTAAAAGATTTTATTTATTTATTTGACAGAGAGAGAGATCACAAGCAGGCAGAGAGGCAGGCAGAGAGGAGGAAGCAGGCTCCCTGCTGAGCACAGAGAGCCCCAGTGGGCCTCAATCTCAGGACCCTGAGATCATGACTTGAGCCGAAGGCAGAGGCTTTAACCCACTAAGCCACCCAGGCGCCCTGAATGAGAATGTTTTAAATTAAGATGTGAATTTTAATCTCCAGGGTAACCACTAAGATAAAAACGTAGAGCAACTGAATTTTGACACATGTAATTATTTAGTACAAAAATATTGCCAGTCTCAGGAGAAGTTTCTTAAGTATTATGAATCTGTCAAAGTTATAGTGGCAGACACAAGCTTTATAGAATTGTATTATTCCTCAAAGTTTGCATTTTATAATTAGCAGCAAAAACTGTCAGTTTTATTGATATGGGTGGCTTACTTTCTTCATTTTTAAGAAACTGCCTAACACTCAAATCTAATAGCTATGTTTTCACTCATTCTTTCAAGTGAAACTGGTATTTCCTGGGGGAAAAGTAAAAAACAAAATGTAGAGCAGAAGACTCAACAAGAGAATTAAAATAGTTTTTATTTTTTAAACATTTTATTTATTTATTTGACAGAGAGATCACAAGTAGGCAGAGATAAACGAGGAAGCAGGCTCCCTGCTGAAGAGAGATGCTGGCCTTGATCGCAGGACCCTGAGATCAGGACCTGATCGGAAGGTAGAGGCTTTAACCCACTGAGCCACCCAGGTGCCCGAGAATTAAAATAGTTTTTAACACACATTTAACAGAAAAGGCAGCCATGCAGGGAGAGAAGAACAAAGAAGACATAAGAAAATGGCAAAATAGCACATGTAATCCTATTTTATCAGCAATTATATTAAATGCAAATAGACTTAACACTCCAATGAGAAAGGCAGAAAGTAGAAGTATGGATGAAAGGAAAAAAGATATAGCACTATTCTGCCTACAAAAGATACACTTCATATTCAAAGACACAAACAGGTTGAAAGGAAAAGGGTGGAAGATGTTTCATGTAAGGAGTAACTAAAAGAGAGCTGGAGTGAGTGACTATACGTCTACAGGCTAAATAAAATAGATTTTAAGATGAAAACTGTTACTAGAGACCAAGGGTATTTTATAATGATAAAGAGGTGACTCCATCCAGAAGATGTAACAATTATGGACACACACATACATAATAGTAGACTCCCAAAATATAGGAAGCAAAACTTACAGACTTGAAGGGAAAAATAAACAAAGTAATGACAATAGTTGGAGGCTTCCAATACCCCATTTTCTTTCTTTCTTTTTTTTTTTAAAGATTTTAACAGAGAGAGAGATCACAAGTAAAGACAGAGAGGCAGGCAGAGAGAGAGGAGGAAGCAGGCTCCCTGCTGAGCAGAGAGCCCAACGCAGGCCTCGATCCCAGGACCCTGAGATCATGACCTGAGCTGAAAGCAGAGGCTATAACCCACTGAGACACCCAGGCGCCCCCAATACCCCATTTTCAATAAAGAATAGAAAGACTAGGTGAACAATCAGCAAAATCAACAAGGAAACAGGAGACTTGAACAATACTCTGGACCATCTTGACCTAATAGACATCTGGAAAATACTGCTACTCTAACACTAATGGTATCTAGAAAATACTTCAATAGCAGGATCAGAATACACATTTTTCTCAAATACACATGGAACATTCTCTAGGACAAACCATCTATTAGGTCATAAGAGAAGCCTCAATAAATTCAAAGAGTCTGAAATCATACAAAGTATGTTCTCTGAAATATAATCCAAAATAAACGACAAAAGACAATTTGGAATAATAGCAAATGTGTGTTAATTAAGCAACATTCTCTTAAGTAACCGAACAGGTCAATGGAAAAATGAGAAGAGAAATTAGGAAAAACTTTAGGATGAGTGAAATAAGAACACAAGACAGCAAAACTTAACCAGATGTGGCAAAAGCAGTTTTAGAGAGAATCTTATAGATGTAAGCATATTAAAAAAGAAAAAAGATCTCTTAGCTTTCTACCTTAAGGCCCTGGAAAAAGAAGAGTTCCTGCTTAGCTGTGACTATTTGTGATTCTGAGTTTTACTCTCTCTAGCTTCTAGCCCAGGGTAGGAGTCAAGAGACCCTATCCCCTGTGGGACATTTGCCTCAGAACTAGCCTCACTCCCTCTAGTGGCCATATCTGTGAATCACAGATAGAATCAAGGAATTGACAACTTTAAGACTCCAGCCCCACCTACAGCAGTTCAAAAGCTGATCAGCTGCAAAAGGAGGATCGTGTTCCCTCTCCTAAAGTAATACCTCTCAATCAGAGGCAATGTTCACAGCATTTACCTAGAGCCCCCCACCCATTGCTTAGAGCAGACAGGCCTCTGCTTGTGCAGGCTGCTGCTAGATGTACATTGCCCTAGGTGAGGTCCCC
The DNA here is from genome assembly GCA_004023965.1 of Spilogale gracilis. NCBI lineage: Eukaryota > Metazoa > Chordata > Mammalia > Carnivora > Mephitidae > Spilogale > Spilogale gracilis. The sequence goes on along the minus strand of PITA01008022.1, from coordinate 20,129 downwards.
CTCTGGGATTTAGGGGCCTGCCGATTGTCACTGTTCGAAGGCAGAGATGGTGGAGTTCCCTGCACACAGTAGATGTTCAATCTTCACAAAATCAATGATGAGAATAAGGTCTGAACTCTGTGAGGGGGCTGAGGTTAGGGCCAGGGCTTAGCCTGGAGCAAGACGGTTGAGGGTCATGGCTAACCTCAGACTAGGGCTGGGAAGGGGCTGAGACTGTCACCGAAAAAAAGGCTTTTCCTCCATCCTGAAGGAAATATCTGTCCTCTACCGGAGCTCTACAGGTCTGAGGCCCCTCCCGGGTACCTCCTAGTGCCGCCTGTCCTCCTCCCACCCAGAAACTCTGGAGAAGTCCACTCTCCCACCCTTCCAAGCCAAGCTCCTCTGCAAACCTATCTACCACCACCTCCTTGTGCAAACCACCAGTGCCATCTCCCGTCTTGGCACTTGCTGCTCTGCCCTTCATTTCCTTCCTGGCAAACTTCCAGTACTCTTCAAGTCCCAGGTCAGGCATCGAGATCCCAGCTCAATGAGGAACCTGACATTGGATACACAGAGGAGCGGTCCTTGGAGTGTGAATGAATGGCAAGGGTGGGCACTTAGGCAGTGGGAAAGTTGGGATGAAGTCACTTGCATTTAATGGTGAGAATATGGCAGAAGTGATAGGACATCACATCTGAGATTAAGTTATAAAATAATGTGACTTCCACCTTGCACGTTCTTTCTGACTCTTCCTATTTACTCTTTCTGATGAAGCCAGCTACCACATCGTGAGCTCCTCCACGGAAAGGCCCATGTGGTAAGCAACTAAGAGTGGCCTCTGGGCAATAGCCAATAAGGAAGTGAACCCTGCAAACCACCACAAGAATGATCTTGGAAGTGGAGCCTTCCCCAGTCAAGCCTAACAATGATGGCAGCCAGCTGAAGCCTTGACTTTGGCTTTGTGGAGTCCCTGAAGTAGAGGGCCCAGTTAAGCCACACCGCGACTACTGACTCTCAGATTGTACGGTGGACACAATGTTGTTTGAAGCCGTGGCATTCTGGAGGAATCTGTCACACGGCACTAGATAACCAATCCATTGCACAGGGTCATGTAGCCCAAAGGAGCAAGGGGGAAGGTTTGGCAACCCAGATGGGACTGTGGTTTCCCTAAGTGTTGGTGGCAAGATGCAGGTGTGGCCCCAGCAAGAACTCACAGAGGACTCTCATTTTTATTTATTCATTTTGGAAAATACAAAAGTCTGACATGGTACAATAATCTCATCAAAAGAAAACAGAACACGCAGAGGAGAGGCTGGATTTCTTTCCTGGCCCCTACCCTCTCAGAAAGGCACAAATATGCAAGGCTGGGGATCAGGGGCCTCCTGACCTGAAACCAATCTGCTGCTCAGAAGGCCAGGCCCCTCTGTGAACAGGAAGAGGGACCCTTTCTTCACAGCCACACTTGAGGCTATGGGTTAAACAAATTGAGGCCACTGGAAAGTATGTGATTTAGGCCAAGTCCGGGTCAATCTGGGTCCATGTCAGCACCCTGTGGAAGACCAGTCACTCCAACCAAACATGGTGGCTGAATAATTCCGGAGATGGTGCATCTGGGCATAGGGTCATTGCCAGCCCAGTCTTGCTCTGAAGGCCTCAGATGTAAAAGGCCTGGACTCAAGTGTAACATTCCAGATGCTTGTCATGGCACTCTTCGAGATGGGGCCAACTGTGCCCTCCAAGTCTTCCCCTTGGTAACAGGGACCAGTCCTGCAGTTAAATGTGGGGTAGGTAGTTTGGAATAGAGGTGTTTGTATTACAAGTGGCTTCTGCCCTTCATCCTGCAGTGGGAAAAAGCAAATAATCTAACCGGCCTGAGCCACAAGTGGCTGCTGTTCTTTCCCAGTTAACCAGTTAACCAGGACTGAGTTTTCTCTGGTTAAGGGTTGATGGAGAAACTCTGAAGGCCCCAATGTGTTAGCCACCACCTAGAGCAGGACAAATCGGAAGTGAAAGAATCTGAAATACTCACTTTTTCCTTCTTAAAAAAGACCTAACATTTGTAATGGTTTAACAAAATTATAATTTCTTTTAAATAACCCACAGACACCCATGACGCTTCCAAATTTACAGAACAAAAAAGCATTCGAGAACTTGGTAGAAAAGGATTTGTCGCTGGTTCCTCCCAGGAGCTGGCCCCCGATGGCGGGCTCAGTTCACCTCGAGAACCTCGGTCTCCGGGAGGCCGAACTTGGTCTTGTGCTTGTCGAAGAGCTTCACCAGGGCCTCCATGTACATGCCGTGGTATAGGTCTATGTCCTGCTGGGTCGGATGCTCCAGCCTGGGGATCGTGATGGGCTCACCCACTGCAGGGATGGGGCAAAGGCCTCCGGTTAGTCAGCCCGCTCGCTCCACCCTCCCTGAGAGTCTGCCATGACATTGATGGCAGAGACCCAGCGCTCCGTGCCAACCACGTGCCAGGAACTGTGCTGACTGCACTCCAGCTCAGGCTGTCCCCATTGCGCTTGACGGGAGGCTCCTGAGAGAGCTATGGGAGCAAGCAATGGCCTTGTTCTTGCCCCGCTCTGGGCAAGTCACGTTGCCTTTCAGAGCCTCAGTTCCCTCCCCTGCCCCATGGGATCCTTCCACATAGGGCTTTGCTGAGGACTCGGACATCACGTGGCATGCTTTGAAAAGTGTCGTGAGGGAGGCGGGGGCACAACATTCATGCACCCACGCATTGCTTGATTTCCAGCATCTCCACACCCAGCTCTCCCCGAAGCCCTGGCAGAGACATTTTGGAAATCTCGCCCCAGTTCATGCCCTTTCCTTCCACTGCCGCGGCTGCTCCCTCAGTCCCCGAGAGCTGCCAGAGAGGCAGCTGCACCCACTTCAGGGGCTTCTGTTTTGACCCTTGGAACCCATTGGCTATCCAGCAGCCCAAGAATCCCTTGGAAGTGCAGCTGTGAACCTCTCCTCCCCCAAATCCTCAAGCATTCCTGAGGATTCCATTCTTAAGGATCTCCCTTCTTAAGGTGAAATACAAACTCACTCTCACTGTCCACGGGACCTGTCCCTCTCCAGCCCCATCTGGGCATGGAAATGTCCCTGCTGCCTCAGAGCAATCAGGCCTGGTATAGGATTTGTGTGTAACGAGAGCAGAGAGTGAGTCTGGGTCTGGGACCTAAGATGTAGGAAGTAAGTCTTTATACAAATACAAAACAAAACACCTGACCTTGATAAGTCAAAGAATCTATGTGAGCTTCGACCCTGTAAGTCCACAGCTGATGGCCTACATACTGTGTGTGATCTCCAGCACACATCCCCAGAACAACACAGCTGAGGGACGAGTGCAGCCAGGCTTCTTGCTATACTTCTCAGAGGCCTACGCTCCAGTCATGCTGATGTTTTGCTTTCCGTTCCTCAAAAATCTACACAGTTTTGCTGTGGGACGTTCACTCAGGCTCATGTTTCTGACAAATCTCTCCTCCTCCTCCTCTCTTTTACTAGATAGCTGCTCTTCAGCTCGGGGTGTAAGAGTCACCTCTCCCCTGGGGTCCCCTATAAGCCCCCAGAGCACCCTGCATATTCCCTGCACACCCTTCCCTGTCTTTGCTTCACAGACTGGTCGTCCTGGTCTTCCCTCATAGACTCACAGACTGCCAAGTCTGTCTTCTCACCTGGCACTGCCTGGCTCATAGTAATGCAATTCATTCCCCACCACCCCCTCCCCACCCCACTCGCCATTCCCATCAACACCCAAATATGTCCACATCCACAAGATTTAGAGCATGGACATCAGAACTTCAGAGCCTGGATGTGAATCCTAACTCCACCATAAACTAGCAGCGAGGTACCCCAAGTTCAGGGGCTACAGGTAGGGGAGCTCACCAACGGTGGTGATGGGCTTGGAGTAGGGCACCAGCCCCCACGTGTCAGAGGAGAAGAGGCCTCGGCCATGGAAGATGCATGGGGCAAAGCCAATATACTTCTGGAACTTCTTCTGGACCCATCGGCCCCAGGAGCCCTCCTCAAAGATCACCTGCTTGTATACTTCATTCTCCCCGAAGGAGTAGGTGGGAACCAGGTCAGCTCTGGAAGGGAGAAGCCAGGGTCTGTCACACCCTAACTGCTGGCCTTGGGGTCTTCTAGCAGCATGATGGGTGTTGGACTGAGGGCACACGGTGGCCTCTCCACCTGTCTGCAAGGGCCCGGGGAGCACAGGATGCATTTCTGTTCGACTCACACACTTAGGCTAAACCGGATGTGCAGCTCTGGCCTCCCACCTCCCCTCTCCCACAGGATGGCAATCTCATCTGGGTCTTCCTGGGCTCTGGGCCTTGCCTCCAGGGGCCAAGGAGTTGCTCTGCTGGAGTCGAACGAAACTTCTGAGGGCTTCATATGCACTCAGTGCGCGTGGGCATGTGTGGGCATGTGCGTGGAGGGGGCACTTACCCGTGGCGTAGGGCCAGTTTTACAAAGCCCTTGCGGTTGCGCAGGGTGACCGCATTCTTGCCGGGCATGGAGCTCAGGGACTCGGCCGCGCCCCCCACTACGATGATGACAGCATTGCCACTCCCGTTCTTTGAGAGCAAGTAGTCTATGGTGTCCCTGTTGACAGGGCAGATGCCTGGCAGGGAGAAGGACAGAGTCAGGGCTGCCCACAAGCATGCTCCCTACCCCCTGTGTATAGTCAGGCATGAATGGAGTGAGCCCCAGACTTGGGCTCCAGACCTTAGCCAGCCCCTAGAAGTTACATGGCCCTGCCTGAGATATTTCTTTCTCTGAGCCTTGACTTGCTTATCTGTAAAATGGGGATAACAATACGAGGTTGTTTAGGGAACTCTTTCATTTGGGCAAACATTCCTTGAGGTTCTAGCTCTGCTAGGCTGCTGCTGGGTGCTGGGGGGCTCGGGGAGTCAGGGCGGCAGGGGTCACAGCAGGTGGCTAAGGACAGAGCCATGGACAGTGATTCGGTTGTGCAAAGGGCAGCACAAGGGCTGGGGGTGGAGAGGGCTTGCTAGGGACAATGTTCTTACAGCTAAATCCTGAAGACCATATGGACAGCTCTCGTGCTCAGAGCTGGTCCGCCCTGCCTGGGGCGCACTGCATCTCCCTGCGCATGACCAGCCCCTGGGACACAGTGTGTTGGCTCCCTGCTCCCTCCAACCCCTCGCTCAGTGAAGAGGCTCGGGCCTGCACAGCAGAGCCCAGCAGGGGACGACAGAGGAGGCCTCTCACCCCCAGACATCAGGTATTCCCTCAGCACAGGCATCCGGAAGTTGCCGGCCAGCGTGGCGAGGTAGGGCTTGATGCCCGGGAACTTCTTGCTCACTTCCGTGGCCTCGGTGCTGAAGTTACAGAAGGCACCCAGGCCCATGATACCATGGGGGTGGTATCCGAAGATGTAGTTCCTGGTGGTCAGTAGGTTGTGTGTCTTCACCAGCTGCAGGGGAAAAAACTCAGGTCAGAGGACATGCTGAGAGACGGGCACTGGGATGCGCCCAGAAGATAGGGGAAGGACCCGAGCGCTTCTCTCCCGTGCAACTCTACGCACCTGACCTGAGACCGGTGGCAACTGCCACTGAGACTCTCATTCTCTCACCTCTCCAGCCAGACATGCCAGGTCCTCCCACCTGCGCCCTGCCAGCCTCCTGCCTGCACTCCTCCTGTGCCTGTGTCCTCATCCAACCCCTGCCACTTGCAGGCAAAGAGGGGTGCCCAATTTTGGCAAGGTGAAGTCCATGCCCCTTAGTTTGGCCAGAGAAGGGATGGGGCAGCTGGCCTGAATGGAAACTTCCTTCCAGGCAGCCAGGCTTGGCTCATGCTCTGTCTACTGCAAGAAGGACAGGGGCAAGCCACAGGCCCATGCCAGCCCTAGCCGGGGCAGGAGGCCGGCTAGGCAGCACCCGCCCAACATTGCATGGACCGTATGGGGGGGTTGGGCATGCTGACAGCAGTGGACAGCAAGGATCTTCTGCTCAGAAACATCACCTCTTTCCTGATTAGAAAAATCATGGCGTATTTTTTTTTAAAGATTTTATTTCTTTATTTGACAGAGAGAAACACAGCGAGAGAGGGAACACAAGCAGGGGGAAGTAAGAGAGGGAGAAGCAGGCCTCCCTCCAGGCAGAGAGCCTGATGCAGGGCTCGATCCCAGGACTCCGGGATTATGACCTGAGCCCAAGGCAGACGCTTAACAACTGAGCCACCCAGGCGCCCCGGAGTATTTTTAAAAATACAGCAAAGTCAAGAGATAATCCAAAGCTCCTGTCTTACCTCCATCCTGATAAACCACTCTGATGTGTTGAGTTCTTATTACTCAAATATACATGTGCTCCTTTTTAAAAGCCACAAAATTAAGGACACATGGTTGCTATCATTTTTGTTTAATTTTCTTTTTTTTCAAGATTTACTTATTTATTTGACAGAGGGGGGTGCAAGCACAAGCAGGGGGAGCAGCAGAGGAAGAGGGAAAAGCAAACTCCTGACTGAGCAGGGAGCCTGACATGGGGCTCGATCCCAGGACCCTAGTATCCTAACCTGATCTGAGCCAAAGGCAGACGCTTAACCAACTAAGCCACCCAGGCATCCCTCATTTTTACATAATTTTCTACCAAGCCTATTATAACTATTTTTCCTATCACAATCCCCCAGTCATATGTCTCTCTTGGCTTCATTATCCTGCCCATAGTACATATCCTAGTATGTCGAGCATACTAGGATTATAATCAAACTCTAATGGATGGATCTTTAAAAACCTCCCAAAATTTCCTTCAGAAATAACACTTCCTCAAGTACCTTATTTTTGTTTGACCAACTTCTAGAAATCACAGTTCCTGGGGTGAGGGGTATGCACATCTTGGTCTCGTGGGCTACCCTGCCTCTGCGGGTTTGCCACTGATAATACCCCCACCTCCCATGCCAGAAAGTGCCCGTGTCCCTGTGCATGTGCCAGCTGGAGGCAGGGCCTCGGGCCACTGGTGGAATGTCAACAGCCTGGGTTTCCCATGACTCCCGATTTGGGAGCACCTGGCTAGGGAAAGGACCTGGTGCTCAATTTGGGGGAGGGGTGCTGGTGGCTGGCGCTGGGAAACTGAAATCTGAACCTTCAAGTGGCAGTGGCAGGAGAGGAATGGAGCAGATGGTGGCACGGACGTGTGGCAGCAAGAGCCCCGAGTCCCACGCCCTGCCGCTCAGGCCCTCAGTAGTCTTTCCCCCACTTGGCCTTGCTCAATACCCAACCAGTGCTTCGCTGCCTGCCACATAGATGAAAAGTGGCAGCCACCTAAGCCATGACTACCTGGGAGCAGGGAGAGAGGGGTTCTAAAAGCGGGCCGACTTTATATGAGCATTGCAAGGAGACTCTTCTGCGAGTCTGCCTCCCGAAGAGCAGGTGGGCTCCCCACACTAGTCCGCCGTAAAGCTGGAGCCGGGAGCAGGCCTATGCACAGGAGGAGCACGTCAACGTAAGAGCGGAGACAGCCAGCACTGCCCTTGCCACCTGCTCCGGAGCCGAAGGCTGGGTCTGGGAGTCCAAGACACAAAATGTGCTGGGACAGCCTCGTTCCTCTGACTGCAAGGTGGAGAAAGGCCTAGAAAGGAGCTGCCACTTCTTGGAGGTCACAGCCCATCCTCTTCCCGCTCTAGATGGGGCCACCCAGTGGGCTTTTCTCTGAGTCACTGGGATGAAGATGTGTCACCTGGTGCAAGGTCAGCTGGTGTTTCTTCTTTTCATTTCAGTATATTTTTAGAAAGAAGGTGCAAGTGAGCAGGGTGGGGAGGGGCAGAGAGAGGGAGAGAGAGAATCTCGCGCAGGCTCCAAGGCCTACATGGGACTCCATCTCACGACCCTGAGATCAGACCTGAGCCGAAATCAAGAGTGGGATGCTTAACCAATGAGCCACCCTGGTGGCCCCCACAGCTGACTTTTTAAACCACCACCTTCCCCTCCCCCTGCACGTCTCTGTCTGGTGGTATGTTTGGCTAAGTGAACTGCCTTGGGACACGTAGCAGGCTAATGGCCCTTGGGGCAGTCCCCAGAAGAAAGCAGGTAGATACAGCTTTGATATGTCTTCAAGCCATACTCCCCTGCCCCCAGCGCTGGACAGAGTGTCCATTCTGGAGGGAGAAGGAAGGCACCATTGATGAAGTCTCTGTGGACATGCTTGCTCTCATGTCCCCTATTTCCTGTGGCAAAGTCTCAGCCCAAGGAGGTACCCAGGCAAGGCCCACTGGCTAACATGAGCCTGGGACACACTCCTGACAAGTCATTCTTCTCACCCTGACTCCCAAGGGCAGGAAAGGTGCTTAGAGAGGCTCGTCCTACCCCAGCACAAAACAGAGACAGAAATTCAGAACCAGAGAGGAGCAGAGACTTGCCTAAGCTCACACTGCAGGGCACAGCAGCAGAGGAAGAGAGTGAGAACATGGGCTCTGAAGCAGACAGCTTTGGTTCCAATATCAGCCCTGCTACGGGCTCAGGAACCTTGGGATGGTCCGTCTCTCTGGGCCTCAGCAGGACCTTCTGGGAAATGAAGCAGATGGACAGAGAGATCATTCTAAGCACAGAGAGTCTCTCCTAGTCTCCTCTCCAGAGATCCTGCCTAGAACTCAGGGATAGGTGACTCAGACACTGTCATTCCTCTTCCAGGTTGCCGGTGATCCTGGTGGCTGCTAACACATGAGCCCTTCTGTGCAGGGAGGTGGGATGCTCTCGGGGCCCACTGAGCTGCTCTGGTGGCAGACAGCTATACAAGAAGGGAGTGCAAAAGAGGGGGCGGGTGGTTACACCTAGAGATCATTACATAACCATTGGCCAGAAGCCGGGAGAAGAGGGAGGGTCAGGAGGGCCATACAGAACACCCCAGAATGTAGGCCTGGACATCAGGTCACCAAGACCCAACCATCCCCGCACAGAAGAGCAGCCTGAGGCCCTGAGGATCAGAGGTTTGGCCCAGATCACCAGTGGGCAAAAGCATAGCCCAGGCCGAGGCTCCGTGCCCTGGCCAGCCTCAGGCCCACATTGGCTTGGGTCCTGGTGCCTAGGGGCCCTCCCAGGGCCAACCCACATGTGCCCTGTGGCTCCAATTCCCAGCTGACTTCTTGGAATAGAGGTGCAAAAAGGGACACAGGGTTTTGTTTTGGTTCTTTTGGAAATGCGGACGTCAGTGAGGAAGGGCACCTGCTTGTCCTCTGACCATTGGCACCTCTGGCCAATGATCATGTCCAATGAGCTGGCCAGGGTCATCCTGTTTTGGGTGGAGGAGGCTATTAGCCTTGAGGCTACTCTGATCATCGTGGCCTGACCCTTGAAGAAAGGGTCCCAACAGAGAGAGAAGACAGTCCATAATCCCTCATCTCCACCCATAATTTATCACTTCTTATCGGATGAAGAGCTCCATCCTGAGAAAGTGTGCCTGTGGTCCCTTGGCAGAAAGTGACAAAGGCTAGCAGAATCCGCTGGATGGTGAGCCCACCTGAGGGGGACAGGGCTGACCCTTCCATGTCCCCATGCCTAGCACAGAGCCCAGAGCTGCACAGGGAGCAGCAAGTGCTGGTCCGTGCATAGAGTAACAGCAGGAACTCAACCCCAGTATCTAACAACAAAGCAGATGAAGGGAGACCAAGGAAGCGAGGCTCAATCCAATGAGGAAATCTGGGATTGAATCTCTCCCAGAGAAACAGGCAGTAGGAGTTCAGTGGGAAAGAGCCGGGACTGGGATTCTAGTACTAACAATGGCACAGACTCACCACGCAGCCTGGACCAGACCGTGCCCGTCTCTTGGACTCAGTCTCCTCACTTCCAGAATGACACGGTGAGGTCTGATGACGTGGCGCTGTCCCAGCAACAGCAGCCTGGCCTCCCTTGCAGCCAGAGCAATGGGATCAGGGAGAGGGAGGAACAGGAGCCAGGGCATCAGGGAGTCAGGGCTCCCGATCCTCCCTCTCCATGACCCCAAGGATCCTGGGAAAACTGGCTCAGGCTGTGGCGAGCAGAGGGAGCTTCCTCCCGATACTGAGAGCAGTGGAGGAATGTCGGGTTACCTGGCCACCTCCTCTGGGCAGCATGCCAGGATGTCTCAGTCTCTGACTCACAGCAGCACACACACACCGCCCTGCACCATGCACACATTCACTCTCACACATGCTGCCTCAGCTCTTCAGACCCCACTGCCTTCTGCTGGGTCATCCTCAGCAGCTAGGGTGTTCCAGCGCTGGGGTGCTCAGTGAGCTGGCCCAGACAAGTCTTCCTCCAGTAGGAAAACCTTGGGGATGCTGCCACAGTTAGCCACGATCCCTCAGCACTCCCCACATGGCACCAGGGCCCAGATGCCTCTGCCTTGCCAGCCTTCTTGCAGACCACTGGCAGGTTCTTAGAAGACCAACGTGGGGGTCCCAGAGCAGCCTGGTGGTATGGCAGGAAGGAAACCCAGAAACCAGCTTAGTCTACATTTGCTTCATATGAGGAGACTCTACGCTGGAAGAGATGGTCCCTCACTTAGGGTTATACCGGGTGCCTCCTCCAAGCCTGAGAGAAGCTGGAGTCCCCAAACTGGTTTCCTAAGGGTTGCTGCACAGGGAGCTAGCATGCTGTGGGGGGAGGGGTCCAGATTCTGAGGCAAGGCAACAGGTGGAATTTCACCTCAAACTGCTACTAGCCTCCTTCTGTTTTACTCCTCTCTGACCTTCAGGTTTTTCTTCTGTGAAAAAGGGATAAAATGAATACCCGCCTCACAGGGTACTGTGAGGGTTAACGGGGACTCCTTGAGGAAAGGTACTGGTTTCTAGAAAGCTCCCAATAAATGGAGATCCTCCTTCCCCACTGCACCTCCTCAACATCCCCTGCACCATAGGCTTCTTCTCAAACTCAGGTGTCTCAGCGTTCTTCTGTTTCCATGCCTATTTAGTGCTACTCAGCTTTAAAATGGAGTTCTAGGAGCAAGTCCTCCAGAAGCCTTCCCTGGGCACCTCAGAACTAGGGTCTCACTCTTCTTTCATGGCACATCTAATTTCCTGGGCCCTAATTCCCTGGTCATGAGCCCCAGCGGGTGACTCGCAGCTGGCTGAGAGAAGTGATAACCTACCAGCTTCAGAAGGGAAAACAAAGTCCCTCGCACTTACTGCTCTAAGTTGTATCCGTGGTTCAGGTCTGATGGACTTACAACCACCTTGGTATTGCTCTTCGTAAATTGCTACCATTTTCACTTATACCTTTAATAGTCACTGAAAGACAAGCATAGTAGTATCTGCTACTGTAACAAGCTCCCTGTATCACTAAGGATCTCAGCGCTCGGAAACACCATTTAGCTCCAAATGCTAGAAAAAGCCTTGTTTCTCTAAGAAACTAGCATGCTATGTCCCTCCCCAAATAAAAACCAACAAGTATCATGTTTCCCTTTTTACCTTGGCTGCCAGGAAGCAAGCCCAACTACTGCGACTGTAGGCTGAACGTCGGGTGGCTTTTACCTCAGAGCTTGATTTTTGTTTTTACCTGGCATGACACCGTATGTATCCTACATGGCCTCAAATCTTACATCAGGTGGGGTAGCACCCAGACGGATGGCCACAGTGGAAGGTGTCACGTGGTTCCACTCCGCGCACGGGGTTCCCGTCCCTTCCCGCCCTCCCAAGTTAACACCCATGAGCCTTTACCTGGATGGGAAAGTAGTCTCGAAAGTAGCGCCACACAGCCCAGTTTCGGACCCACTGTGACCTCCTGCCACCTTCCAGGGAACAAAATACAGTGTTGGGAAGGAGCGGGAGTGGGGGCAGTGACATCTGGGTAAAGCAGAGAAGGCAGAGCCAGTGTGGGACCCTGACTTAGGGGACTGTCACTGGGCCGGTAGAGCACCTTCTCCCCTCCCCCTCCCCCCTGGGCCCTTTCCCTCCTTTGTTCCCTCTCGTTAGGCAAACCCCTGATTGAGTGTGAGCTCCTCTGAGGACCAGGACGGTGCCCTCTGAGGGGCTTTTGACACCCCATCCGGAAACCACAGCTTGGCCTAGGGGCCCAATCCTCACAGAGCAGGTGCTGAGTCAAAAGGGGCGGTGCCTGCGCGGGGAACGTCCCCTCGCACCGGGGTGCTCCTACCTTTCTTGGGCGTGTTCCAGTCAAACACCAGCCAGGTGAAGTAGAGCACTGCGATGAGCCAGCAGTCGGTGCAGAACGTGTACATGAGGATGGCGCTGCAGGCCACTCCTGGCAGGGAAGCAGACAGCCAGCGGTCAGGCCCTGTCCTCCCTGGGAGGGGGGGGGCTCAGTCCCCCCTCTGGGCAAAGGCTCACTGAGTGCCAAAGCTTCTTCGCAGCCGGGCTCCTAGAGCCTCACCGGGACAAGAACCTCATCTCCTAGATGCTGACAGGCGTTCCTGGCACCGAGGAGCTCGTGGGCCCTGTGCGGTGTGGGCAGGAGCACTGGGAAAGCTGCATTCTTAGAGCTGTTCTTTCTGGCCCCTCCTTAAACGTTCTCCCCACCACATGGCCCACCTGGGTACTGAGGACGCAGGGAGAGACCTACCGAGTGCCTCTGCATTTCAGGACTTGGGCTGAGCCACTGTCTCAAGTGTGAGGCAGGGAGACTTTAACCCATTTTGGAGATGAGAACACTGAGGCTCCAGGAGGAGGTAATGGGTCCAAGGTCACTCAGCAGGACAGTGGCAGAGCCAGGATTCATAGGGATTTTATTTTATTTATTTATTTGTCTGAGGTGGGGGGTGGAGAGAGAGACAGAGAGAGTGCACACAAGCAGGGGGAGCGATGAGAGACTCCATCCCAGGACCCTATGATCATGACCAGAGCAGAAGGTTCTAGCTTTAACCATGAGAGCCACCCAGGTGTCTCCCCAGAGCCAGGGTTGGACCAGTGAATCCATAATCTGCACCGGGTTTTAGAAGTTCGCTAAAAATGAGAAAGCCCAGACTGCCACCGGAGGGACCTAACAGAGGTGGCTTCCTGGCCCAGGAGGAGGGCTGGCCCCTTCCAACGTATGAGAGCCACAGGCAGGCCCAGGCCAAAACCCAGAGCGCATCAGGCCCCCTCGCAAAAACCCCAGAAGATTCCCTGGGGCCAGCTTCCGTGTGGTTACTCCTTTCCGGATCTTCTGGCCCTAACATTGAAAAACCTGGGGCAGCGAGACAGGAAAGTCTGTGCCAGAGCTGGCTTACCTCAGGGCTAGCCCCCAGAAGTCCTCATCAGGGCCTCTATCCTTCCCATTTTTACCCAGCCTCCGAGGTCTAGCTCAGACCAGATCTCTCCAAGAAGCATTCTCCAGGCTCTTACTGCCCTCTCACATGGACCTCTCACCTCTGAATTCTCCACTCTAGCAGAGGGGGAGGGGAGCACATGTTCTTCGCCTCCCAGCACTCAGCACAGGGCCGGGGACAGCAGGAGCTCACGTTGGTAGAAGCATGACTTCCACCCACCTCCGTCCCCACGGCTCAGGGAGGGAAGTCAACCCTCGCTGTATGCCCAGCATCTGCTGGGCACTGCTGGTCTTGGGTGCTCTAGGGCTGTCTGGCTCTGGATCCCATGCTCTCTCTTCTTCCTGCTAGGCTGAGCTTCATTTGGTTTCCCAAAGGTGGGCGGTGGGCCTGAGAGGCTCTCCCTGAGCCTCAGAGCAGGAAAATGGTGCTCCCTTCTTGTCCACGATGCAGTCCCATTCTACTCCTGAGCTAACCTCTCCCAAGGTAACTAAACATAGTACAACTGTCTTGGGAGTGGCTGTGAACACGGAGTGACCGTGACCAGGCACCCCGCTTTTCAGGGCCAGCTTAGGAATGTGATATCACAGACAGGGAAGAGGAGTCCCTAGGGAAACATTTGCAGCTACAAAACCCCGTTAAAGGCCATCTGGGAAGTACTTGAAGCAGCTGGGTGAATGGCTATGTATGAAGTCACTCACACTGTTGAGCAGTTTGCCTTTAGCCCCCTTTCTTAGCACTGGGGAAAAGGCCATTCCCGCCCCCTAGAGGCGGCAGGTATCCAAGCTCGTTCAGGGGCCAGGTGGATTCTCCGGTGAGCTGGTGAGGAGTGAGGTTCAGGTGAGAGTCTAGCTACCATCAAACCCCTTAGCTCTCCTAAGGGTTCAGGGAGCAAAGGGGGCTAAGCCGCAGGCCCCACTGCCTGAAAGTCTGAGCTCTCTGGGAAGGAGGGAATCCCTACCTACTGGCCTCTCACTGGTGCTAAGGCAGCCCAGATGGAGGAAGAGAGAAGCCACTGTGAGTCCAGAGCCTGTATTCCAGTTCTGGACTTTCACAGCCCTGGTGACGTGCTCCCCGTCGCCCCCATGTGCCCACAGCTCCTCTCTCACAGCACACACGGGACCCCCTCCTGCACACAGCCCTTCATACCCTGGGCTCCCTGGGAGCAGGAGCTCTGATTCACCAGCCCCGCAGCAGACCCAGGAAAGGTTTATTGAGCAAAAAACGAGCTGAGCCCACCAAATGGCCTCCTTTATCCAAGCCTGATCCCAATCCTCTGAACAAGGGGCTCCCTGCTTCCCCGCTCATGGGCCACAGGGCCGCAGCTGGCCGCCCCACCATGGGCTCCAGAGGGGTCAACAACCACTTAAAGACCTTTCTATGCACGGAATGCCCAGGGGCACCTTCACCCACGTCTTGGTGAAGCTGGGGATTCAAATCCCTGGTCACCGTGGCAGCTCTGGGGCAGGGAGGCAGCATGACCGGCTCTGCCAGGAAGCCTCAGCCCTGCCCTACAAGAGCTGTGGCCCCTCCCTGAGCCTCCATGTCCTCACAGGGTGCGGGGAAGTTTACACGATGTGATGTGAAAGAAAACAGAGCACACAGCAAGTGTCCCATCTAGAGGTCCACACACTTGGAGGGGGAATGAAAGAACACCTTAATTTTCAGCCCTCTCTTAGGGAACCTGAGTATTGCCTCAGTTTACCCATGTGATAGACCACAGCAGTGCTGGCAGCGGACCTGTCAACAGGAATCCGGGGAGAGAGCAAAGGGGTTTTCAGATCACATTTAGAGCCCTGGCAGAGATATGAAAATAAATCATTTATTCTCCGAAATGATTAAGAATTAGAGCAATGATGACATCTGCCACTGATCTTTTTATTTCACGTAATATTAACGAAGCACACCTGTTACCCTATGCCTAATTTGACTTCTTAAATGTGTATATATATATGCATATATATGTATATATATTTTATATTTTTAATATATTTTAATATATATATTTTATATTATATAAAATATATATTATATATTTATACATTTTATATATTTTTATATATCATATATTTATATATCCATATATGTGTGTGTATATATATATATTTACAGTTCAATATCTGGTTTTCTCTGAAGTCCAATATACTTTGTAGTACACATTTAAAAACCCTGAGGAAGGTTTACTGCCTTTATCAGGATGCCAGAAGGGTCCACTGCACAAAACTGGTAGCGACTGTGAGTTTGGAGGTAGGTTGGTCCACAGCAGCCTTTGGAAGGCTAGGAGGGCCCCTGCTGGCACATCAGGGTGGAGCGGGAAGGAGCGAGTGGCTGGGGCTCCTGCGGCAATAATTAGCAGTAGCTCAGCACACCTACCTATCCAAGCAGCCTCGGCTCCCACCCACACAAGGGTGTGGGGAAGATGCCCGGCCGGTTTCTGGGCCACGTTGGACTTGATCAATTGCTGACCTGCACCTTGAGGCCAGTCCCTGTTGCAGACTGCACGGGTTGGGGTTCTGGCAGCGGCTCAGCTCCCCGGGGGCCAAGCTGAGACAGGGATGGCGGCAGCTTCTTGGTACAAACAGGACCAAGGGAGCAGGTGCAGTGGACTACACGGGTGTCCGGAAGGCTTCGGCCCATGGGGTCTTGTCTTGGTCCCACTACTTCCTTCTCATTTGGGGCAAGGCCCAGCCCCCTCCAAGCTCTCTACTCTAGGATCCTAAGAAGTGGCCAAATGTTGGCCTGGGTTGGAGGTTTGAGCTCTAAGGGAGCCAGTTTAATTTGCTCTGTTCCCCAGACCAGTGTTTATCTCATTGAGGCCAGAGATCTCTTTAAGAATGTGAGGAATAAGAATGTGAGACTATGTACCCAGAAAAAGGGGTACATAGTCTCACATATCATTTTTCACCTAATTTGGGGGGTCCACGGCCCTCTCCCTAAAATCCACTCTTGGGCGTAAAGTTGAAAACTGGTTGCTTTAGACCAGGTCCACTAACTCTGAGCTCTGCAGTAAGGTGGGCTCCCTGGCGAGTGCTCTGGGCTTCCCCCCAAATCCCAGCTATGCTGCTCAAGGAGCTTCACAGGCCCAGAGAGTCACTGAGGCTCGGTAAGTTTCCATTTCCTCACCTGTGAAGTAGAAAGTCAAGGAAAGGCACATCAGGTGCCGGGGGAACACAGGGGCTTGATAAACAGCACCTCTGCCCCATCCCTCTGCCGGGACAGCACGAAAGTGCCCGGGAAATGTGGCCTCAGAGGCCTGCATGCCTCCTGGGGAGGGGGCGGGCTCAGCACTGATAGGGTAGCTCCTGACCGTCCCCAACAGCCCCAAGCGTCCTAAAGAGTGCTGTGTCCAGGACTCTCCCATGGGCACTGGAATGTGCTCTGTGATGCTTTGCTGGGAGGTACTGGGAGGCCGCTCATGGTGCTGAGAACGCAGGGGCCTGGGAAAGAGGCGAGGCTGCTTGCAGAGCGGAGGCGGCCCGCACATGGGCCCTTTCCTCCTCCCAGAGAGTCGGCCATGGGCTGACCCTGGTCTGGGGGGGGCAAGCCGGGGAATGAGAGCACCAAGCTGGCCCTGCAGAAGTAGCCAGAGCCCTGACAGGGACGGGTGAGAGAGAGAGAAAGGGGGTAGCTTCTGAAGGCCCAGGGGGAGCTGCTGGGGACTATGTCTAGCAGAGGGTGCTGACACCTGGGAGTGGGATCTGAGGGGGCCTCCCCACAGCGGCTCCCCTATAATAGGGGCCCACCTGACCAGGCTCTGGGCCAAATGCCCTGTGAAGAAGGCAGCATTTTCGCCACCGCTGAAATGAGGGATTGAACTTCCAGAGAGTTCCAGGTCACAGAGCTTGTCTGCAGTGGAGTCAGGACTCAAGCCGGCTCCACAGCACACTAAGGCAATGCCACACATCTGCTGCGCAATGGTTTTTGGGGGGGCAGGGTAGCATGTGGAAGCAGCACAGGCTTTGGGGGGTCTACAGACCCAGATTCAAATCTGTGTGACTTGGGACAAGTTACTTACCTCAGTAAGAGTTGGGTCTCCTGTCTGTAAAATGCGAAGTGTACCTACCACCTCCCACTGCAGCTCCCAGAGTCCTCATGCATGCTCAGGGCCAGAGCACTTGATTGGGTACCCAAGAGGTGGTAAGTGGGAGGGTGCTCTCCCCTGTCACCCCTGCAGAACAGAGCTCCAGTCCTCCACTCTGCTGGGGAGGATCCTGCCTGCCCTCACCCTCTAAGCCCCGGCTTACCAAGCACAAGGAAGGACAGGACCCATTGTAGCACCGAGATGACCTGCAGCAGCTTTTCCACCTTGGATCTGTTGAGCCAAGTGATGGAGAAGAGGTCCTGGAGGGCGGAGAGGATGCTGGAGCCCGTGCCTGCAGCAGAGGGGAGAGGGCCGCCTGTTGCCACACTTCCCTCCAGCCACAGAGCCCCCAGCACCAACACACCGCCACGCCACCGACACCTCCCGAGACGAGACGTGATGGGAGCCTGGCCGCAACATCAGACTCACACGGGTTCCGATTGTAACCCGGCCATGCAGTAGCTTTGTGATGCTTCCCTGTGTCCCAGCTTCTATACGTACACGTACACACTGGGAACGCTGTTCCCCTCATAGGGTCATTTTGGAGACGAAATGAAGTATCCCAAGAGGCTGGGGTGTGGGAGGCTCTCCATCATTGCTAGTTCTCTTCCCTCCCCTCCAGCCCAATCCAACCCTGTCCTTATCCTTTATCTGGATCTAGTACAAATATTTAATCTTTGCTCTCTGTGCCCAGGAGGCCAAGGACAGAGGTTCAATATCCAATCTGCAATGTTTTTTTTCTCCAAGTTTACTTTGAGTACCCCAATCCCTGCCCCCTCTCATCCCCAGGATCCCTTTCCCAGCAGGCTGAGCCCTCTTGTTCTCACCCCCTCCCCCACACCACCACTATTACCACCTCTATAGAGGGATTTACAATTCCAGCTTCACATTGGGGCCCAGAGCTCAGGGCTCAGAGGGGCCCAGAGGGGCCCAGAAAGGAATCAGGTGCAAGTTTTTGTTTCCCCAAAGGCATCTAGGGGCCAGAGAGCTTCGGGAAGCTGGGGTAGTGAGGGTTGCAATTATGTCTGCTACCACGCCGCTGTCAAGCCTAGAAGTTGGGACAAGATGTGCCTACTTAATTGGCTCTTTGGCTGTGCCCCCAGGATGATGTCCTGGACTCCAGTGCCTGGGAGGCAGTGGGACCAGAAAGCCTGGTGATGGCAGGAGAGGCAGCACGGGGGAAGAGCAATGTTCCTAATCCACAGCAGACTCCTTCCAGCAGCTGGACCAAAGAAAGTGGGCCACTTCCAACCCCCATTGCCTGCTGAGCCCCAGCTGCATGCCCTTCACTCTATACATACTTAGTGAGTGCCTGCTGGATGCTGGTCAATCGTTCCTTCACACCAGCCACTCTGCAAGGCCCAAGGACGGAATCACAGTGTTGTCCTTGAGGGTCTCATGACCTTTTACCCTGGCCTACTGTTGAGAGAGGGGGTTAGAGACTTACACTCAAGCCTTTGCATTTCTTCAAAATCTGGAGAGGAGCAAGGTCACAGTAGAGTTTAGAAAGGGATATAAACTGCATCGGCTGAAAGTTAACTTTTAGGGGATACACAGATCACACTGGACCTCAAAGAAGACACACCAGTCCTGTCTCCTGTACCTGGTCTGATGGGTTGGAGGAACCGGCATGGTCCAGGACAAGAGGCTGATGCCAGCAGAACCTTGGTTCCTTGGAACCTTGGTCGCTATAGCCTAGGCAAGACAGGAAGTGGTCCTACCATACCCTTAGGGCACGGCACCTATGGGTTCTACCGCCCAGCCTAACTGGGTAGAGCTGGTAGTAGGGAGACTCACAAAAGCAAATGAGGCTGGGCCACAGAGACATGGTAGAGGTTTTGGCATAATGCTCCTGGGCCCTCTAAATGAAAATCCTAAAACCACAGGTCCTTCCCACCTCCACACCTTCCCAAAACCCAGGCTGGGGCCTGAGGTTCCCCTGGGGCCATCTGGTAGGGTCCAACAGGACCCTCTGGTGACTGAGGACCACTGACTTGCCAGGCTTACGCAGGCAGAGGGAGACAGAGCCAGGGCTAGAACCCAAGATTCCTGCTCCCTACTCAGGGCACTTCCCTTTCCCCCACAGCAGGTGTCAAGGGCAAAGGGCTCTTGCACGTGGGACATAGCTGGTCTGAGGTGGGTTGTGCTCAGGGCCCGGTAAACTATCCAGAAGTGGGGAAAGGCCTGCAGAGGTTCGTGGTGGAGAGAAATGAGGCCCAAGCACAGGCCTAAACCCCTGATCCCAGGGCCGGGCTGCCCAAGATATGGCTTTGCAGGGGACTCAGCCTCCTGAACTGTGCTGGAGGAAGTGAGGCAGGAACGGTGGCAGCTAGGTGGAGGCCAATCCCTGCTCCGGGGCCCGGGCAGACGGCATGCCCTAGCTGCAGAGAAGACAGATGTACTCCTGCACCTTCCCATTCAAAGCGGGACCTGAAATGATCCCAGGGTCCTGGGATTGAGCCCCACATCAGGCTCTCTGCTCAGCAGGAAGCCTGCTTCTCCCTCTTCCTCCACCTGCCACCCCCCCACTTGTATTCTTTCTGTGTGTCAAATAAATAAATCTTTTAAAAACAAAAACAAAAACAAAGTGGGACCTGGGAGCTGTTTAGAAATGAAGGATCTGGGGCTCCAGCTTGGATCTACCAAATAGAAATCTGCATTTTATTTCTTTTTTATTTTTTTTAAAGACTTTATTTATTTGACAGAGAAAGAGAGAGAGATCACAAGTAGACAGAGAGGCAAGCAGAGAGTGTGGAGGAAACAGGCTCCGTGCTGAGCAGAGAGCTGTGGTGGGGCCTGGGATCCTGACCTGAGGGGAAGGCAGAGGCTTTAATCCACCTAGCCACCCAGGTGCCCAGAAATCTGCATTTTAA